>OV651817.1:49748106-49964772 GCA_927349885.1 Psylliodes chrysocephalus
TTGGACACATCAGATTTTTTTTATAGTGAATTCAGCAATATGACTGTTTATTGTATTTTTAATTATAGCTTCCACTATTGGTATAAAAAGTGTTACGTAATGTAAAGTGTTACACTTCATTTTAATTTAGATATTCATTCGTATGACTAATCGGATTCTTCCGGGTGAACGTACGAATGCTCCACTAAAAAATTTTAAAAGAATTATAAAACAAAACATACGTTTTTGATTAAATTTCACTAAATATTCAAATTCCACTGCAACAAAAAGATTTTTTTTTAAATCAGTTCAGAACATTTTTATGGAGCTTTTCATAAACCCAATAAGGTATTTATTTTTCAAGAAGAAAAAAATATTTACAACCGAAAAGGATGAAAGAGCAGCACAAAACTTTGTAAAAGGACTTTGATGCTTTACGAATGGGAAAAGTCCTTTTGAAAGTGGCAGCAGGCGTGGAAACGAATATTTGATTGAAAATGTTGAATTATAAAAGTATATGTACAGGAAAATTTGGTGTTAGGTTGAAAGCTGTATCATTTTAATAGGTAATGAAACCACTAATATTTGAGGTGGTTCAAAATTAAATATTTTCTATAACAGGATTGTTAAGAATTCACGAGTTTCTGATTAGGTTGCTTCTTTAGTTTTAGCATGAACAAATTACCAGTAATGATGTGCTATCCTATAACTTTTTTTGTTAATAACATTTATTAATAACTATCTTTATTGAGCGTGATGTTAAACACTAAATCTAAAGGCTTTGTCACCTGCAGTCTTCTTTCAATTTCATTCTGGTCGAGAATCTGAAGCATTCCAATGTTGACATAAATAATGTTTATCGCATCTAGCTTCGTCTTTTTTGGCATACCTTTTGGATTTCTTTTTTAACATTCTCTACCTTTAGGAAAACTTTATTTTAAAATCTCCAGATGATATCCACATTAGTTGACTTAGGTTAGGTTGAAAATGAGTGGGATGATCTCATCGCCTTCCACTGCGACCCAGATGAGTCTATTGCGGCTCATGACTAACTTATAGTTCACTGTACAAGCCACACCTTTTAAAGAAGGCCATGGTTGAATTGGGTGAGACTTGTTTAAAGTCGGTAGGCTTCAGTCGGGTAAATCTGAAGATCTGGAACCGGGTTCTTTCCAGAGTAGAGCAGGTACCTAGAATGTGCTCTACAGACTCGTCCTCCACGCTGCAGAATCGACAGTCCGATGTTTGTTGCAGACCTATCCTTCTCATGTGCTTGCCCAGACGGCAGTGTCCTGTCATGAGTCTAGTGAAAATGCGTAGATCTTTCCTACTCCATTCTCGGTTCTGAGCAGAGGCGTTCATAGAAGGGTTGGTTATATATAAATGCCTTCGAATGAGGTAGCCCTGGGGTATCTCTCCAGTTCGTAATTAAAATTATTCTTAAAATTAAAACCGAAGCTTGTGTAACCGATGGAATTAATGTCACATTAATTAGATTTCTTTGTCCCTACCTAATTCCACATATAACTTACATTATAAATTTTTGTCTAAAAAATTCTGTTTTCCCAAATATATGGAAAGAGGGACTAGTTCTTCCTATTCCAAAAGTCACTTCCCCTGAAAACTTAAATGATCTTCGTCCCATAACTATTCTGCCTACACTTTCAAAGGTTTTGGAGAGAGTTGTAGAGGAACAACTTCGAGAACACATTGATAAATATAAAATTCTACCACTCACACAATCGGGATTTAGATCGGGATATAGCTGTGGTACGGCCCTATTAAATATTACGGATGACTTTCTGAAGGAATCCGACGCCAAAAATGTTGATTATAGTAAAGCATTCGACATGATTAATCACAAATTGTTTTTATCCATTTTGCATTTTATTGGCTTAGGACCAACCGCAATAACATTTCTTAGAAACTATCTGTCGGGAAGAACACAGAAAGTATTATATAATGGTGTATCGTCTAGCGAAGAGCAAGTTGGGCGAGGAGTAGCCCAAGGTTCAATCCTAGGCCCTCTTTTTTATACAATATATACAAACAATTTGTGTTCGGTTTTACAATATTGCAAAGCTCATATGTATGCTGACGATACGCAGTTCTATATGTTTTTTAACAAAAACGATGAATCAGAGTGCATTCAGAAAATAAATACCGATCTAAATGCCTTGGTGAAAGTATCTACCCAACATAATTTGATGATTAATTCAGAAAAATCAGCTGTTATGTTTTTTGGAGCTGCTTCTTCTGACGTATCTATAAAAATTAATGATGTGGCTCTACCAACTGTTTAAAAAGCAAAAAATTTGGGGATAATACTAGACAATCGACTGAAATTCACAGATCATGTTTCTTATGTTCTACAAAGATCCTTTTTTAAACTAAAAACTTTATATCATAGCAGACATTTATTTGACAAAAAACTAAAGATACAACTCTGTGACTCTCTCGTTCTAAGTAATGCAAATTATTGTGATTTTGTATATGGACCTTGTCTTTCAGTAACAGATTCAAATAGGTTACAAAAACTACAAAATGCCTGCCTTCGACTTATATGGAATTAAAAAATTTGATAGAATTTCCCATACACTAGCAAATGCCAGATGGTTAAATATGTTAAATAGGAGAAAACTTCATTCATTAACCCTGTTTCACAAAATTTTAATTAAAAAAAGTCCTCCATATCTTTGGAATAAAATTATTTATCGTTCTGATGTTCATAGTAGAAATACACGAAAAAAAAATTCTATTGAGATTCCAAAACACCAAACACAACAATTTAAAAACTCGTTTTCATACCAGATAGCAAAGGAGTATAATAATATTCCTGTTTCCCTAATTAATTTATCCACAGCATCATTTAAAACAAAAATGTTTAAAATATTATATGATGACCAATTCACAAATTTGTAAGTTTGTAATTTGATTTTGTTTGGTTTATATAAATTACTAGGATCCATCGGCACCGCTCGTCGTTATTACCTTTCCTTAAAAAATAAAAGTCTTTTGTTTCTTGATGACCAGCGATGCAAACGGCCCATAGTACTTTTTTGTTTGTTTTAGTTCTGTTTATTATATACATGTGTTACACCTATTAGATTAGTTTAGATTACATTTGCAGGCCTTTGAGGAAGAACAGCTTGAGCTGATCTTAGGACCTTTTGACCATGTTTATTTCTGGTACTTTAATTTTTTTTTTAAATTGTATTTTATTTTTTTTAAATATTGTATTTTAAATGGTCAATAAAAATATTATTATTATTATTATTATTATTGTTGCACCCTCCGTCCATTTTGAGATAACCCCTTGGGCAGTGCTCTTTGCAATGCCCAGGAACGGTTCTGGTCCTATGAATACAGATTCGGTTTCTCTTTTAGCAAACAAATCGGCTTTTACGTTGCCCTCCACACCACTGTGTCCCTGAACCCAGATCTTGGCATAACCCTAAAACTTTTCGCTATAAGCCCGTACTGGTTTTCAGACTGCTTGTAGATGAGCAATTTGTTTTATACTGATAATTGTGATCTTTTGCCAATTAATCAGTACATTTTTTTTTATATATTTTACATCTAGCTATTTTCTTCTAAGCTCTTTCCGCCTAAGTTTTGCGTCTAAATTCAGTCCTTGATACTTGGGCGTATATTTATATAGTGTTTAGGATTCTTTTATCGTGATTGGGATGTTTTATTTATGAAATTTATGTTTATAGATTTCAGTACATTTTATTTTATTCTCTACTGTTTAGTCCATCTGCTAAATTCGTTAATAGCCTGTTGCGGCTTTTAATTATCATCAGTCAGCGTAGCTGTTTTAACGCTAATCATTTCTGGTATGTTATAGATACATAGAAGATTTTCAATTTAACACCCAGTTTATCAGTTCACTCCCAGCAACACACCAAATCCCAGAGATATCCACAGAATATCTTTTGTGGATATTCAATATATCCACAGGATATCAGAAATATTCCGTGGATATAATATGGATATCCAAATGTCCGTCTATATTCAGAATATAGAAGATATCCTAATGGATATTCAGCAAAATATCTAATGGGTATCTTCCAGAAAATACAAGAAATCCCAGAGATATCCACAGAATATATTTTGTGGTTATTCAATATATCCAATATGGATATCCAACCAAATGTCCGTCTATATCCCAGGATATAGAAGATATTCGGATATTCAGCAAAATATTTTATGGGTATCTTTAGTATCATAAGTAACCAATGATTATTGAATAACGTCGAAAGAAAATAGCAGAGATAAAAAATATTTTCAACACTCAAAATATTTTCAACACTCTGTCTTTGATTTTGTCCACTAAGGAGAAAGTCATCCTTATTAGGACTCTTCAGCAATAAATGGAAATTCTTGACTCCAGTCTCTAATGGAGTCTGATTAGGACACAAATTTCGATCGAACTCAATTACGGCGGGTCGAGCATGAGTAGATGCGATGCCATCTATACTTAGTAAGCAGAATCAAATAACATCTAGTGGATATCCACGATGGTTTGCGTTCGCGCCTAGACTTTGATATATTTAGTGAATGTACATGGGATATTGAATAAACCTTCAAAAAATTAATTTTAAATGTCTGAACGGTACTATAGGCCACAATGGCGAGCACAATGGCGTAATTTTTTAATAATTTACTATATAATTACTATTATTTATGGACATTTGCATGTCTATAAATTACATCTCATGAATATAAAATAGATATCTATCATGGACTGGACATTCAGTGGATATTGGGATGTTCAGTAGATATCCAAAGGATTTGGTGTGCTGTCTGAGCTGTTAATACAGATTAAAGAAACATAGGACTAATGCCCCTTCGACCTGTATAACTAGTTAGACCACTATAACAGAACACTCTATTAATAGTAGTTTGTTCAACAAGACTTGATATGATGGCCATATCATATGGCGTACGCCATAGGCAGAATGCTCAATATATATTTTTTTCCAGGACCCACTAACGAAAATCTACAAATTTGAAAAAAAAATATGATTGCACTAATTTATAAAAAAAAAAAAATTAATTAGTCCACAATCCTGAATATGAAGCCAGGTCCCTTAGCATGGCAAATCAATACTCTGCCTCTACGCTAAGGTAGCAATCTTTTTTTAATACTCATAAAATAAATTGGTTTTAGATAGATATTAAAATTTACGATTTATTTGTAAATAAACAAATATCTTGTTGAATGCTATTATCGAGTTTTTACAAGAAAATATATTGATTATTTAGTGACTTATTTGAAATTAAAAAAAAAATAATAATAGTAGGCTGGTCACCAAAAATATGAACTGTAATTACTGGGTATGATATCCGTACAATGTTCTTACTAGAATGGATATGAAATTATATTCGTTCAGTAGAAAACAATGGCTTACTTTTTCGGTTTATAGTCTGTGAGTAGCATATACAGACAGGGAAAAAACGTACGAGCCATATAATGTAGTTACACTCATCTCTACTATTTATAGCATCGGTCATCATGTACAATACCTGACAATATATCTTCAGGTCATTTCACATTTCATTTACTGCTTGGATTTCACGCTGTGGCAGATAAGCCATTTGGTTTTGTTGTAAGTGTTCATTATTTTATTTTTAAAATTCCGCTCTTGGTTTACCCTAAACAGAAAAAGATACAAATTATAAAATGGTAGTTTGAGGCTGTGGACCAGATACTAAATTTATTGAAATTTATGAATTTATGAAAATCGTAAATTGCAAATTGAAATCCGAAAGTCAGAGAAATATCTGAAATAAGTGGCTGAATAATTTGATAATTTGGAAATAAATTTCAAAAATCCTTTTCGAGATTCATAGACAGAAATTTGATGTACTAGTTCGGGCCAGACGGCGTTCAAGCTCAAATAGAGTTATTTGACGATTTGAGAACGAGCTTGAATCCCGTCTGGCCCAAACAAGCACATTAACTTTCTGCCCAGAAATCTCGACAGTCAATGTCGTGATAGTCTAGATCTAGAAGAAGGAGTACTTGTCTAGCATACAAGGATGATCGGGTTCGATTCTCAGCTGCGTCAAATCTCCAAGTATTTGTTGTCACCTTTGAGGTTCGGAAATGGTCTTAATAATTCGTAGGGGGATTTTTAAGATGTTTCCGAATTTTCAAATTGTTCAATAAATTTATTTATTGGGTAGTATGAAAATCAGCTAATTATACTATTCGTTGAGTTTAATAGTTTTTAATTTTAGTTATTTTTAAGTTTTGAGAATTATTTTATATTATGTAGAATTGCCTTATGTTTTACTTTTTTTTTTATTTGACTTTTGGTTTTTAGGATTTTGTATGCATACTTATTTTATTTTCAAAGCCATAATGGCTAATAAATTTCTAGACAGCTGTTATTTGAAGATTTATAAATTATTTGTCTCTTGCAAATAATTTTTAGTTTTATATTCAGAGAAATTTACGTAAATATTGTCTGTAATTAATTAGAGAGAATTACATCCCACCACAGTTCATAGATTACTAAACTTAGAGCTAAAATTTTGCAGCTTGATGATTGTTAAAAGTAACCAATCTAGAACGCAGGGAATGCAGGGGAGGTGGTAGGTATGTAGAGACATATATAAATAATCGTGCACTTGCCATGCCTATGCACTATGGCTCGTATTACTTTTTCGTAATCTGTATAATGTCCAAGTGGGTATAGAAAAAAATATAATATGACTGCCATTTGCATTTATTTATGAAACACGAAATTAACCACAATGCATAAATTAACTATCAGTGGCCGCTTTTAAAAATTGTACAACACTAGTGCCAATTGGCCTTACGGGACTAATTTGGGCGCAAAATCATTTCTTGCATCCCAGTTACATTGTTAAGGAGATAAGTATATTTGAGATAAAACAGTAGCCATCTCTGTTTATCTTCCTTTCCACGCAAGACTTGGTTGATATAGCAGCACTGTATCATGTTTAGAAACGTTACAAAAATAATTAATTAATTGCATGTACACCTCGAATATGTCAACGTGTCGAAAAGTTTTTCGTCAAAAAACTATTAGTAGAAATCTAGTAATTTACCTAAATCAACAACTTCCGATGCCATAAAAATAATTAACATAAAATACATAATTTAAATTTACTTCTTTTCTCTTCGCAAAAAGCGTGTCATACAAGTAAGAGTACATATATATTTCAAGAGGTAAATTCTTCTCAATTTTGCTTTCTTTATGAAAAATGTATACTATAAATTTTTATGAATTTTATATAAAACACTCGCTTCTACCATATCTCGGGGCTATTTTATGTAAAAATTTAAATACCAGTAATACTTTACCGTCTAAATAAAAACCCTTGCCCTCCAGAAAGGCTTATAGTTTTTTCCTCGACATGACTATGCATTTTCTACGCAGTAATTTGCTGTTTTTATAAGAACCTTGTGTTTGTTTTAAATTATGATCGCTCCGCCAGGACAGGAGTGAAGTGGACAAAAATTTTTTGAAGCTACATCATTCAAATTCGTATATTTAACGCATATTAGTAATGTATAAAACAAATTGTAACTTAATTTTTCGATATATGTAGATTTCAATTTTTGTGTACATGTAGCTACCACAGATCTATGACCTCTAATTAAGTTGATTTAACCAAACTTATCTATACACCAATTTGCTTTGTTTGGCCACTAGAGGTCAACAAAGTTAAATAAAATATTTGTTTTTTCTTGAATCTGCAAAGTTTAGCCATTTTAAAAGATCAAACTTGGTACGAATACTAAGTGTTTTAATGCCAATTAACAGCGTAACATTAGGGGGAAGGCAACGGAAATTTCTCTATTTTTTATCTGTTTTTTTTTACTTTAAAATATGCAACTATGGTGTTTTTACTCAAAAGAGTTACTCTTGTTCATTGTCGCCATGATGTACCCTATACAAAAAATAAATAAATAAATAAATTTGTACTTTTCATATCGCCATGCTTAATATCCGTACTTAATATTATAAAATAATAATAATAAATTTTACATAGCAATTATTGAAACTGATGACATATTTAATGATAAATAATTTTAAATAACTCAAAAGAACTCGTCACTTTTGAGAACACCCTTTATATGATAATGTTCCAAAAATTAATTAAATGCTTATTTTGTTTGTCTTGTAATTGAAATTTTACTTTTAATATTTACTCCAAAATTTTCCCGAAAGTTTTTAAAATTTTAATTTCCACATTACTTAACTAAATCAATAGATATATCGATACTAGTTTCAAGTTTTTATCATCAATATCACAAAGAGTAAATTTTAAAATGGGAAGAAATAAATACATAAGTATATTTCGGAAAAAATTTAAATGGATTAAAAGAGTTTGAGGCTGTGTACACGTAGCTTACATTAGCATTTAAAAATCTGTATTTCGTGCAAAATTGATTTAAAATTACAAAGTACTTTGGACCTCAAGCCACACGGAAAAAAATGTGACTAGAAAATTTTACTACAATGTTGTAGTAGTAGACTTATAGAAAAATACTTAACAATTTGTAGAAAATTTTACTACAATTTATAGTTAAAAACTATTCATTATTGTAGCAATTGAATTGTCGAATAAAATGCTACAACAATAGGAAAGAATTCCACAATGTTTAGTATATTTTACTATTGTTTGAAGAAGTAGAAATTTATTACAATTATCGTAATTACTACTACTAACTTCTGAAAAAATTTGTACAAATATTAATAATTATCTCTACAAAAAATAGTAATTTTCTCTACAAAAAATAGTAATAATTTACATCCCTTCTTATGAAAAATATTCAATTTTGTTCTAAATATTATATAATATTGTAGAAATTCTAAGTCATGTGAACAAAACAGAATTCTGCTATTGGCCAACGTTTTCTGACGTCGATCATAAATGGCCAGACAGCAGTAGCCGTTCGCCATGTTCACATAACAAAGCATGGTACATATACGAGTACCTATAACACATTCTGTTGGTGGTAAGTACATTTATTATTGTTTTTGAATAATTTACCTTTAGATAACAAATTTAAATAACCTTAGTAGATTATTTAAAAAAAAATAGTTTGTCTTAATTGTGACATACCTACTTTCTCATTTTTGTTAGTTATCTGACTTAGTCATTTAATATCCAAATCAGTGTAAAGGAGATAAATATCCCCGTTTTAAGGGTATGAACAGTTCAATTGTTATTAATTTTTATTTCATATTTTTCAGGTGCAGAAAAGCCAACTGAGACTGAGGGTGCTAGTATTACTGTTATTTATTGCATAATGTAATTAAGACTTTGTATCTTTTATATTAAAACAATAAATTGAATATTTTATTAAGGAACATTTTTTTCTAGGTTATAATTATAATAATTATGGAATATTACTACAAGTTTTATTAAAAATTACTACAATTTGTATGAATTTTTACTATTTATTGTGTAAAATTTTCGTATTTATTTTCATAAAACGCAATACATTTTTAATATAAATTCATACAATGAATAGCAAAAATTATAACAATTTGTAGAACAATTCTTATGAAGCATTTGGATATTTTTACTAAATATTGTAGATAATAACTCTACAATACATTCTGCACAAATATTTGGAAATTTTTACTACAAATTGTCCCTGTCTCTATATGTACTATTTATTGTAGAGAAAAAATCTATAATTGTAGAAATTTCTTCTACAATTTTTTTTCCGTGGCATCATCAGTGTTTATCTACAATAAATTGTGAATAAATATACACTCTTTCACAATTTTTGCAAATTGAAATAAAAAAAGACGACTTATACTAACAAAATTTGTCAGGGAGAAGAATAACTATATTAGTACATATTAGCACAAATTCTCTATTCGAAGTGATAGACACGAAATCATAATTAATGAATAAAATATTATATATTTCAACTATGTACTGTTGGATACGTGAAAAACGCTGTATTATATTTTTATAATTTTTTACTATAAAATTGTCATTGTCGAATATACTGAATAAATAAAAGTCAGTTTCATACTTATTGTGTGATATCTGGAATTCCACGAAGCTCTACATGTATAAACTTTTTCATTTCTTCCTGTCTTTCGTTATTCTTTTAGCCTCTATTCAGACTTTGTTATTCTCCTGTAATATTCTATTTTGTTATCCCATATTCCTTTAGGTCTTCTACTTTTCTACATGTTTGCACCCTATATCATTCCTACTGGTTTTGATCTATCCATCCTGATTAAATGTTCTCATCATTATAAGTGTCTCTGTTCAATAAATTTCAAAGTAGTACTTTTAATACGTTAATACAGGTCTGGATATCGATTCAAATACTTTAATTTTTGTTTTCTGATTAGATATTTCTGTTTACCTATGAATTTATTATTTATTGCATAGTAAAGATTATCTGCTTCTTGGGTACCTTTGTCATCTAGTATTACTAAAAATAATTAAAAAGACAAAATTTGAGGATCATACTGTATTTATTAAAAGTGGCTTTGGCCCTGCGTTCGGCCAAATATGAAGTGGCGAACATGAGTCCTAACTTCGTAATGTTTCGAAGGGAGATTCGAGTTTCTGGATATGAAACGTCACCGCCTGATTCTGGATTAAATCCATTGGATAAATCAGAAGCTTTTAAGAAGGTTTCCAATACAATGGCAAAAACCTAGGAGAATATTTTATAGATATTCAGCAACAAGCTTTAAAGAGAACTTTGATGTCGAATAAGTCAAAGATTCTTACTTAGCACCCACGTTTACCGGTCCTTTTACAGTCCTTGCGTCGTGGAAATCTAGAAGATCAATCTGGAAATACCTGTGGGGTATGACATGCCAAAGATCTTAAAAGTCACCTATCTGATGATGAGGATGGAAACGATTCGATTATGTTTTAATTATTCTTTTTTTACCCTCCTAGGTTGTAAGCAATTTTTTTTTTAGTATTTTATGGTTTTTTTTTTTTTCGTTGATTTCTTTGCTGCATTTACCTTTTTTTAAGAGGTACTCTGTCACAGTACGATTTAAGGCCACAATAGCGCACTCCAATATTCGTAACATTAACTAATTTTTGATGGATGTCATTTATGTTTCATATTAAGGAATATTTTTGTTTAACAGATGGAGCAATTCCATATTTAATAGTTCTTTTGTTCAACAGATGGCGTAATAATTCTATTAATTTTAAACGATAACTGTTATAACAAATTCATCACCCCGAGCCACTAAGCGATAGATAAAAAATATTTTGGATGTAGCAGGTAAATATAAGTTTTGGAATAAATTCGGAGGTTTTCCGGGTTTTCCTCACCTGTAAGTCAAATGGCACCATCAATCATCTTTAAGACGCCCCGGAGCGCCACGGCAAATAATAATAATAGCCGTCCCTTTCCCCGCACAAGCTCAGCTTTTCGGGTTAAAATTCACTCGTAAGGGGGTGAATTAGGGAGAGTATTATTATTATACGTCATGCGTGAACTCGATGAGATTTCTTCGGCTAAGTATCATTCCTCTGTAATGTTTTGTATCATTAGGAACATCAACATTGTAAACAATTATGACCAGGGTTTTCTAACCTTTTCCCTAGAGAGAATAAATGAAAACTAAATAATGTATAGTAATAAAGATTGAAAATATATTGATATGGTTTCCTGATTTGACTACATACGGGCATCAGGAAGGATATCACCCTGAGTATGTGAAGCTACATTAATTGCGTTGTTAAAGTTTGAAACAAAGTTCGTTGTTATGGAAAATTGTGATTTTTATTGATTTAAAAAAAAAGTCAGTTAGAAATACCCCGGCGAAGGGTGAGGGTCGTGATTGACCGACCGCCTTCGCAGTCTAACTCAAAGAGTTGTTATTAGAGAAAATTTAAATAAGAGCTACGATAAAAATCACGATTTACCAGTAATAGGTGTATTGAAGAATTTGAAATAATAAAACATAAATTTTCAAAAATAAGTATCATTTATAAAGAGATTGATTCCGAGATTGAAGAAGCAGGAGACATTGTACCTGGATATTGAGAGATAAAAGATAAGTACTAATTTGCATACTGAGATTATTATATTGAGAAGGACGTGTCAGATGTGACAGTAACGGGATTTAACGGAGAAGTGTTGATATAGAGTAGAGTGAAGAGGATTGATTTTATTTTTTTAGAATATTACAGAAGCCTTTGCAGTCGGAGAATTTGATTTTTGTGAAGATTTTTGTATATAAAATTTAATTTGTTTGATTATTTTAGCTGAAGCACACCCTCAGGGAGGAATTTTCCTGGTGCTCAGAGCTAGTCCGGGGGAGATTCATATCAATATATACTTTTAAGAGTTTTATTATGTCAGCCATAGTTTTATACCAAAAATGAAAATAAACTGAAATTATATATTAAAAATACATTCATTAATTTACTATATAACATTCATCGACTCTCTCCTGGTTAAAATATTACTTATCTACTCAGCTCTGTTCCGTCTATGTTTTGCCTTTAGCCTCCTTCTGACACTTCCATTCGTTCTTATTCAGTGTTCAGAATAGTTCATCTTCAGTACACCTACTTATGTGACATCTATCTCGATGTCAAGTTTGATTGAACATCCGTTTCTTGCCTATTACTCTTATACTTAACCAGAACTCGCTTAGACTCGGACCATAGATAAAGAATAAATAAGATAACGATTGTTTACAATTTTGCACGCACCAACAATATTGTCCAATCTAACCGTCGTGCGGATATCACCTTTCAATGTTGTCACAGTTACTATAATTTTTTCCGTCATTGCCAAAACCTTACATATATGTTAAAATTATCATGGAAATCATGGAAAATTATATATTTTGTTTTGATAAAACGATTTTACATATGAACGGTTTAATTAATTTTCGAAATTAATAATATCGGAAATCGTTTCAAATGGATAAATGTTGACAAAGATGCTTTGCGATTGATCTAAATTTCTACCGAAATTCTTAAACTGTGGCAACAGTGCTTTATCGATTTCTTGCTTTCATGAATGAACATAGTAGGCGAGTAGCTATAGAATTTTACAATTGTTTTCTGGGCGGCCATCTTCTTCTTTGCCAGCGTTGTTTGTTTGTGTGTTATTGTTGACGGATAAATTTATTATTTTGTGTTTTACATTGACTTATTGTTTTAATTTTATTGTATTAGACAAATATGGTTAAACAGTGTTTAGTGTGCAAAGAACTGGATTATTTAAATCCCGATGTTACATTTCACAGGTAAGCTTAAATCGTTTAAATAGAGGTTATAGTAACATAGTCACAGGCGAAAAATAAACTTTCAAATTGAAAATAGCTTTTTAAAAAATTTAATTATTTTTTCTAAGTTAAAATTCTACAACTACGATCTGTACTACAAGAAATATAAATGTATAATGATGTTAAAAATGAGAAAACTAGATAAAATGCATAAAGTCCTAATCAGCGGTTTCCTAGAAACTGGTAACTCTGATAACGCCGACATCTGCAGGATCTGTTACTAGGGCTGATGTAATTCCTCCCCTCGAAGATTCAACTCCAAAGGGATAGCGAGGGAGTTGAACGGTGGTATGGTCTACTGGTACTTCTTCTTGATTTACTGGCTTACGATAAGTTGAGATTTTTCTAACAACAAAAACTCCTGTTAGTAAGGCCAAAAAACAATACATAAATATTGTCCATATACTGGGGGTGTAGCGCACTCCTTGGAACTTGGTTATTGGTTCATTTTCGACGAATTTTGATTTAATTTGGTGTAGTTCATCTAGATTAATTTCTTCTAATTCAAGATTGAGATTTAATTTTGACGATTCAGAATTTTGGAATTGTAGTTCGGGAAACAACATGGGTTGACTTGAAGTTTGAAAGTTTTCTTCATTTGCGGTTTTTTTCTGTTTTGTGGTCACTGAACAGCCGACTGGAATTTGAATGAGGTAACTGCCTATGGCTTCAATGACTTCTGTTTGATCATGACATTGAAGGGTGATTGGTTCCTTTGATGGGAAAGTTGCTATCCATTGATTTGTTCGATCTAATCTTTCGAACAAAGCTTGTTTTGTTGTGATTCGTGTTTGTTGACATGTGGAGGTGTTTTGGATATTTAAGAGGGCTATTTCGCATGGATTTTCTTTCTTGATCCCTTGGAGGTTAGTTTCGCCGCAAATATATGATGTTGCTGGGTGTAGCTTAAGGCAAGGCTTGCTCATAAATGCGTAATTGAAGTTATCTTTTATTAAGTAATTATTTTTTGGAATCACTGCTTTTAACTGACCCTGTTTCTCGACTGGTACAGGGTACAAATGGTAATAGTCAAAATTTTCAATAGTCGTTAAGGGAATTTTAATTATATAAGTTATTTTGTTGTTAAATACGTAGCTCTCGATTTTTATCAGTTTTTCATATATCAAAATATTTTCTAAAGTTACTTCAAGTGGCAATTGACTGCCCTTTAATTTCCTTTGAATCTTTTGTAATTCCTTAAAGAAATCTGCGGTTTTCATGATAGTTGGGTGCATAATATTAAGTTTTGAGAATGATATAGATGTTTCTATATCTTGCAATATTGAAATAATTATTTCCAACATATTAATAATTTGAATAAGGGTGTCTTTTATTATTATTGTATTTCCTAACTCGATAGTTGTTTCTACAACTGAAGCGATTCTTTCTAGTTTTTCTTTTAAAATTTCCTCATTATGTATTATTTGATTAACGGTTAAATTGAATTTATTTATTAGTGAAATTGACAACAAATTTTGGTTTTTTATGTTTACGGCCATGTTATTCTGATTTTCTTGGAGTTGTTTTATTAATAGTTCATACCGTTCTCCATCAGTGGAGTCTAAGTTACCTGATATAGCTTTGAATATAGATCCTAGCCCATTAATGAGTCCTCTTTTTGTCCTATGAGTTGAAGGAGGAGGTAAAATTTCAACTAGTTTACTTTCAACTTTTTCTTCGGTGAATGCTAAGATTTTTAAGTAATTTGCAATGTCGCTTGAATAATATATGTTTTTTGAGGCATGAGTTTTTAGATCCCTTGAATGATTTTTCAATTTATCAATTTCCACAATTATCGGATTTAGGTCACAATAATGAATTAGATTAAAATAACTTTCTTTTATTTTAGCTGTTCCTAATTTGACGGGTATGAGTCCAAAGTTATTTTCCAGATTTTTCATTGTAATTTTGGATGAGGCTCCGAGGGTCCCAAAATATCTAAAGAAAATTAAGATTGTTTAGTTTTAAAATCATACGTGTTTTTGAGTGGGCGTTTTAGATTATTCATGTGAATTTTGTCTTGTGTATGAGTACCTACTGTTTTCTTCGTATTTCTAACTACTTTTAAAGTTACCGGTTTTTTAAATTTATTAGCGTTTTTTCGTCTATCAATATTTTTTTCAAAAACCTTTTGTTGAGGAGCAAACATATCGGGTTCCTCGCGATTTTTATTGACCTTTTCAATAATTTTATCTTTGCGATTTATTAGATCTTGATTAATTTTGGAATACAAAATTTTGGTTCGTTCTCTATGATTATCAATGTAATTATTCAATAACATTTTATCAATTTCGATTCTAAAAGGGTCGTTACTACTTACGTGTCCTTGCAATACATCAATAGGTTTAAATTTGGTTGAAGAGTGAATCGAGTTGTTATAAGCTAAGATTGCGTATGTCATTTTTAGTTTTGCGGGGGTATTTTGAAACCCTTGGTTGTTGAGAAGTCGGAGATGTTCAATTAGAGTGGAATGTAGTCTCTCAATCATACCATTTGATTGAGGGTGATTTGGTGAGCAAAAATGAATATTTATTTTATGTAGTGCTAAAAGTTCGCAAATTATAGAATTTTTAAATTCTGTTCCATTATCTACGGTAATTTGATAGGGGGTTCCATGATGCGAAAAGAAATTAATTAAGTTGTCAGCAATTTCAGTAGAGTTTAGAGAATCTATTGGGTAAGCTTGTGCATATTTTGAGAAGCTATCAATTATAGTAAGAAATTTAGATTTTTCGAATGTAAATGTATCTATATGAACAATTTCGAAGGGTTTTGTGGCTGTAGGGGTTACATTCATTTTTATATGCAAGGGGTTGCGTTCATATTTACTTTTTTGACAGATTTCGCAATCGTTAATGTATGATTGCACGGAATCTTTTAATCTTGGCCAATAGTATTTTTCTTTGATTTTGATAACTGTTTCGTCTATTCCACGGTGGTTGGATTTACCCTCGTGGTAGTTTTGTATGATTTCTTTTATGTCGTCTTTATTTGTAACATCCAGTAGTTTTTGGTTACATTTTTTCAATTTAATAAAAGGCCATTTAAAGTTTTTATGTAATATGTTACAAAATTTTTCGTATATGTTGGGACTTTCGAAATACATGTGATATACAGTATCTGGCGATACGTATTCTTTTATAAATCTTACCACATCATTTTCGAAATTATACTCAGAAATTTGTACATGGATTCGTTTTCGGTTTTCAAAAAGAACTGTTATTTTAGGTATGGCTGGGGAATGTAGTACCGAACTTACAAAAATTTGATTTATTCCGTGATTAACAGGACATTCTGCAATTGGAATTCCTACGATAGGATTTTCGTCGGAATTTGAGTGTACAGTGTCGTCATCGTTTTCATCTTGGGGTTCTAAATCGTTTAGAGTATCAGTGTCGGGATGTACTTGTAAGGATGCCTGGTCAAAGTTTGAATGATGAGGTTCAAGATTTCTCAAGTCTTGAATAATCTCGTCAAGTCTAGAATTTTCTTGTGATCTGTCTAAAATTATTTTGTCTATGTCGTCAAGAAATTCTTTAGTATGAATCTCTACTCTGGAGAGAGCGTCCGCATTTGTATTTAATTTACCCTTTTTATATAGTATTGTATAGTCATATTCGTCTAGTTTTATTCTCCAACGTAACAATTTTGAGTTGGGGTCTTTTAACGAAAATAACCATTGTAGTGGTTTGTGGTCCGTGATGATATTGAATTTTTTTCCAAATAAGTATGGGCGAAAATATTTCGTGGCCCATACTATTGCCAAAAGTTCCCTCTCGATTACGGAATAATTTTGTTCTGACTTATTTAATGTTCGCGACGCATACGCAACTGGAAGGTCTTTTCCGATTGGTCCCTGAGATAAAACCGCACCTAAACTAACATTACTGGCATCAGTGGTTAAATTGAATGGCTTGGAAAAATCCGGGTATTGTAAAATAGGTTCGTTCATCAACAGGTTTTTACAATATTCAAAGCAAGATATATATTCGTCGTTAATTTCAATTTTTGCGCCCTTTTTTAAACAGTTAGTAAGTGGTTTAGTAATTTTTGAGAAGTTTTTGATAAATCTACGGTAATAACCCAATAGTCCCAAAAATCCTTTTATTTGTTTGGTAGTTTTTGGGATAGGAAAATTTTTGATGGCTATTATTTTATCCGGATTTGGGCGTACCCCCTCAGGTGTTACGATGTGGCCCAAGTACGCCACTTCTTTCCGCAAGAATTCGGATTTATCTAACTGGATTTTAAAGTTTGAATCACGAAGTCTTTGAAAAACGCATCTAAGTCTATCAATATGTTCTTGTAAAGAGGTTGAAAACACTATTATGTCATCTAAATATGTTAAACATTTTTCGTTTTGGATACCGCGGAGGATGTTGTCCATTACACGTTGAAATGTAGCAGGGGCATTTTTTAACCCAAAAGGCATCCTAAGATACTCATAATGTCCCTGCTCTGTACTAAATGCGGTCTTTTCAATATCTTGTTCCGACATTTCTATTTGGTGAAAGCCGCTTGCAAGATCTAACGTCGTAAAATATTGACATTTCCCTAGCTTATCTAGAAGGTCGGTTATATTAGGTAGGGGGTACCGATCATCCACTGTTTTTTCATTAAGACGCCTATAGTCGATTACAACCCTCCATTTTTGTTTTCCTGACGCGTCAAGACGCTTGGGAACCACCCAAATAGGGGACGACCAGGGTGAATTGCTATGCCTAATTATATTTTGGTCCAACATTTTTTTTATTTGATTTTCTACTTCTTGTTTATGTACGAATGGGTATCTATAGGACTTGGAGTATACCGGGATTTCATCGTTAGTTTTTATTTGATGTTTTATTTTACTAGTGAAAGTTAATGGAGTGTTTTCTTGGTAAAATATGTCAGAATATTCTTTAATAAGCCTAAAAATTTTTGATTTTTCTTCTGAATTTAAGTGGTCTGTTCGAAATTTGGTTAAATCTATGTTTTGTTTTGAGGTTTCATCAAAATGATTTAAATCAATTTGTTGTACGGTTATTTTATCAAATTTTTCAACGTTAATTGGTTTCGAAAAATCTAGAGTTACGGTTTCGGTTGTTTTATTTAAGATAGTTGTCATAGCTTGACCATTTTTTGCAATCGTTAATGATTCTGGTATTTCACAATTTTTTTGTTTTTGGTAGGGGATTATTACTTCGCCATTTGGAATGGACGTTTTAATTTTTATAACTTGTTCTGATCGCGGAGCTACTTTAATAAAATTTATTTCATTTTGTGTTTGGTAGTATAACAGTTTAATTTTTGTATAAGGAGTTTGTAAATAACCTGTATTAAAATCAAGTGTAGCTTGTAAGGTTTTAAGATTATCTAATCCTATTAAACCGTCGAATATATCATGAAATTTAAATAGGAAAAATTTTAAATTCGCTTTCTGTGGGAGATTAAAAATTTTGGACGCTGGCAACAATGTGCTGTACTCGTGGGCTGATTTCTGAAAAACAGTTGATACTATAAAAGGATCGTTTCTTATGTTATTCGAAAAGAATTGGCGAGCTTTTGTTGGATCTATGAATGATTTCGACGAGCCGGAATCTATCAAAATTTTTAAATTATATTCGGGAAAGATAATGAATGGTAATTCACTTGGATTTACCACATGAAATGGTATGATTTGCGAATTTAGGTGAGGGGTTTGTTTCGAGGCTTGTTCCGAAAATTTGAATCTGGTTCAGAAAAATCAATTAGATCATGTGTTTCCGTTTCAATATTATAGTCAAAACTTTTATCAACATGTTGGTCAGGTAGGTTATTATAGGGATCAGTTATCGAAAAATTTTGTTCACACTCAGTGTTAAATAGTTCTTCCGCAATATAATTCATTCGTGGTGTTTGATTTTGGTTAGAAGGACCTTGGTGATCATTACCGTATTGGTTCATAACCCGGGTAGGTGCTCTGTTATTAAAAGTATTTCTGGTCGAAACACTCATAGGCGTTGGCCTAGGTAAATTTTGATTTGGAATTTGGTTTGGTCTAAAGGCGTTTACATTTCTATTTTGTTTAAATACTTGTGAATTAGATGGAAAAAATTGATTTCTTGGAACCTGAGATTGTACAGGGACGGGCCCAGTAGGAAAAGGACGTCGTGCCATGTAGTTATTATTATTATTTGCATTTTGAGGAATAAAGCTCGTTTGGTTATTGAAATAGTTTCGATTTTGATAATTTTGATTATTAAAATTTTGTCTTGGCTGTTGTCGTGGTTGTGAAATAGGTTGTCTAATTAGATTCCTATTCTGAAAATTTTGAAAGTAGTGTATGTTATCTTCTTCCAAAACACACTGTAGCGCATTATTTAATGAGTTAGGTTTCATACAACGAATCGTAGTACCTAAAGGTTCTTTAAGACAAAAATGTTTTTAAAGCTAATTTATTATAAAGTTCCCTTTTTAGTAATTTACTCTCGAGAGTTTCTTCATGTAAATCTACAAAGCTACAGAGGAGATTTAGTATATTTAACACCCTGTCATAAAATTGTTGAGGTCGTTCATTAGGGTTTTGTCTAAGCAAAACTAAGTCACGATTTAAACAAGCTTCATCCCTTTGGTCTGCAAAATTTCTAGTAAGGGTATCTTTTAAGTTTTCCCAAGTTGCGACATTTTGAATGTTCACCACTAACCTGGCGTTCCCTTTTAATTTAGAAACAAGTGAGTTTAACAAATATATATTTCGGAAATTATTCGGCTGATTTGCTATATAAAAACTGGCAATGATTGAATCACAAACTGATAAATATCGATAGAGCTCGTTCGGATTTCCGTCGAATTCAGGCACGCAATGCAAATATTCCGGCTTGAATTCGGCCATATCTTCCGAATTTTCTAAATTTGTTTCACTATTTGTTAAGTTAGGAAGCGAAAAATTATTATTATTTTGTGAATCTATATTTTCAATTAAATTAACTTGAGAGTTATCAGAGTCAGTTAAAGTGTTGTCGATATTTAAGTTTTCTAAAGAATTCAATAGTGATTCGATAGACATAAATAAAAGTTACTCACATTAAAATAAAACTGATTTTGAGCATATCCCTGCCTATAACTATAAGGAATCGAATTTTCTTCTAAAATTCGTTAGCCTTGCAGAACTGGACGATTTTGTTCCAATCCTCGTTGCTATTCGACTTGGGGTTCTTCAATGGGTCTTCTATAGACTGGGTTTCTCGATTTCTTGAGAGCCACTCCACATCCAACACCTTCACTCGCGAATCACAACAGTTTTATTGTTCGATATCTGGTTAATCGTAGAGACGAAAATCGAGCACGTTCGATACGCGACAATTCCAGATATCCTACTGACTGCGCCAAAAATAAACTTTCAAATTGAAAATAGCTTTTTAAAAAATTTAATTATTTTTTCTAAGTTAAAATTCTACAACTACGATCTGTACTAAAAGAAATATAAATGTATAATGATGTTAAAAATGAGAAAACTAGATAAAATGCATAAAGTCCTAATCAGCGGTTTCCTAGAAACTGGTAACTCTGATAACGCCGACATCTGCAGGATCTGTTACTAGGGCTGATGTAATTGGCGTATCAATTTTTTATTTTTGGTAAAAAGTCAATATTTTAATAACAAAAAAACTGTTTCTTACTTATTTCAGCTATGTAAAATTATGCATGTTCAATTTTTTTGCTTTAAATTTATGAAAATGAGTTAACAACTAAAGTACATTTCATTTTTCTGTATTACTACCTAGGTATTTTGTATTTCTTATCAGGTAATTTTTCAATTAAATAGTTACATGCCTTTTAGGTTTGCTGTTGATTCTGAGAGGAGAAAGATTTGGTGCTCTTTGTTAGGATTTGAGGAAGGGAAGGTCATCCCTAAATTTGCTGAGATTTGTTCAACGATTTTGAATATAAACCAAGTGGAAGGAAATATTTGAAGAATGATGCCAAACGTATATCAAAGTAAAATAGAATTATATTTAGGCATATAGGAAATTGTATAAATGTAAAGAAAGTTAACAAAATACTGTATAAAAAATCTAAGATATTCCGAATTCTGCTTTGTCAATTACTTTTAAAAATATTGAGAAATAAAGTGAATGAGAGTACTTTCTGTATTCATGTACTTATTCAAATAATGTTTGTTTAGTTTGAAAATGCATACTTAATTTGTTATTTAGATGACTTGAGAAATTTCCCGAATATTTTCCTGTCTATAAGTATAGCATCATTCTCTAAAATATACAGTTTTGGCCCCATTTCAATAATTATATACTCGTATATCTTATAGGTTCTGATATCATAATATTATATAGTTCTACTATTTAAGTTTTCTTATTTATCAATATCCACTTTAAAAATTGTAATGGTTTCATATATTCTATTTAGAGCATCAACACCTTCAACCAGTAGTGCTGAATCAGATAGTGAATCAACTATAAGTATATTGCAGAATAGCCAATCAAGAAAATGTAAGTATTTTTTAACATTCAATAAAATCACTTTGGTTACATAGACAAACATTTAATATTTGTTGCAGTTTTTGACCTCCAGATTAAAAGTGTCCTTGGGCACAGATATTCTATGACTGGTTTGGAACCTGTGAATTCTCATAATTTTCAAAAAAACTTTCAACAGGTGAATGTTGTTATTTTGCTGATAAATATAAAAAGTTACGGTTTTACTCTCTAAGATATTTGTGACTGCCAGAATACAATGCCAACTTTTTGAAAAACAACTATATAGGGTGAGTACCTAATTTTTTAAATTAAGGAAAAAACTGAATATTTAAAAAATCGTTTAATTTCCAAAATAATGATTAAATATAAATTGTTTATATTTGGTTATACAAGTGTTTGTAAATGACACTTTCTTATTATAAAAAATATACGTATACAGGGTGAGTCAAAAAGTTGGTTCAATGAGTGTTATTTTACAATTTTTCCTGTGTATCCTAATGTATATCAAATAAGTACAACACAATATTAATAGATATTCTAATTACCAATGTAATGAGATCTTTGAGTAGTGATATATATATATATATATATATATATATATATATATATATATATATATATATATATATATATATATATATATATATATAATCATTTTGGGGATCACCTGTATGAAACATCATTTATTGACTCTCATTCCACTCAGTTAATAAAATTATGTCTTAAAAATTATTTCAAGGTGCGAATACATTATGAAACTAAAAAAATGTTGGATCTTGCGAAAAGAAAAAGAATTAGAAGTATAAATACAAAAGTAATTCTTTTCCAAAATCAATAAAAAAAATTAAAATACATTTTTTTCTCTTTGTGATACACATACTGTATAGGAATCGTAATTATTTTAGTGAAAATAGGGTTTTATCTGTATATATTTTGTAAATTTATTTTAATAATAATAATGTTGCAGTATGTTGATGTATGTCATGTTTTACATGATAGATTTGTGCATGTAAGAGCCGATTCCACCGTTGTATTAAACGGAGATTAAAATGACAATGTTTAATACAACGGTGGAATCGGTCCTTACTAATATTTCTTACTTGTTGTAAAATTGGGGTTTCCCGTAAATAAATAAATAAAGTTAGAATAATATTTATTATTCTTTGAGACTATGACTTTGTTTTATTTCTGTCTACAAATTCAGTAACTTGATAATAGAAAAATAATGAATTGTAATATATTAAAATATTTTTTCTAATTTTAACATATAAAGTGACTTTTGTGAAATCCCAGCAATAAGTGTCAAAATGATCTACTTTATGTCACTAGTTAAACATTAAGTAACTAGTTACATAGAGTAGATCATTTTGACACTAGTCGCGAAAGAAAATATATAAAAATAAAGCTGTTTTGGTTTTAAAATCAAAAATAATAATCATTGCGTGGTAAGTTTATATCGAACAACGGAATATTATTGGCTATATAAAAATATATGTAATCAGTGAATTGACAATTATTTAGTTATTTTAATTATGGTTCCGTTACTAATTTGAACTGTCGATCCATCCTAAAAACGCCCAAAATAATCAAAACACTGTTTCAATTAATAAACTGACATGGCTTTACAGAGAAAAACTAGGAATATCCATATCCAAATTATAAGTAAGTTATTATTTATGATTGTCAGGCGATTTGACGTCTTAATTTTATAAATAATCTAGTCAAAATTAGAAAAAATATTGTATGTAACACGTCACGAAATGTCGTGTTGTGTAACTCGTTCATTTTGCAGGGACTCGCTCTGCTCGTCCCTCAAATATTCGCTCGTTGCCCGATTAATTATTAATTTCATAAAAATCTTCACTAAATGGAACTTAGCTTTAGAACGAATAAACATTTTTTTATTTAACCCTCTCCTTCGGAATCTCATATATACCTACTCCTTTTTTATTTTAGAGATTTCAACACAAAAATATTAATTTCATAAATTATATTAATGTGTTATCTCATATCCCTCTATAACGATACGCCCATGGCTCTTAACATAAAGAGGACGCTATCTTCTCATACACTTGTTTGTGAACATCTATCCCTCTCACTTTAACTTCGGGTATTGTTGGCCACGGAGTATTTGAAATTCATGAATGACTAGTTGGGGATGTGACTCGGACGCATATGTCTAATTTGGCCAAAACACAGCCTTGGTACACAAATATATATTTTACCGTTAGTTTCATTGCAATAAACTGGAGTAAATGGTAAAATTATCTCTTGTCCACACTCGTATACACTTGAGTATTAGCCTATATTATTTTTGATTGGAGACGTATACATTTAAAAATGTCGTTTACTTAAAAATAAACATTTAATTTTGATATTTTATTTAACTCAATCAAAACATTAAATTATTATTTTCCATTTATATATGGCTTATACCGGACCTTTATGTACACTAGTAGCTGTCAGTGTTGCCGTCAAATGCCGAAACATTTTCACTAATGAAATACGTTTTATAAAGTCATCGTGTTATATATTTATTGACATAAAGAGATAGAAATGTAAAGTGACGTCGTGTATTACTTCGAATGAAAAAATCGATAATGCAATTTTCTAACCTAAAAAATATCGTGATTATATGTCAAACAAAGTTGAACTTGGCCTTATAACACGTTTACTGCCGAAGCGAATTTTGGGTCAGGTCCGCTGAGCCGAAGTACTTTTTCTACGCGGGTAGTAGCGTACGGAATACGACGACCGAGAAAAGAAATAGGGAAAAAGATACTTCTTCACATCTCACAGCGGAACTTTCATATCGTTCCTCTTTGTAACAGAGTTCGACTGAAAGAAGTGATTGCTAAATAAAAACACATTCATAAATAAAAATGTCTGTACATCATCATCATCATATTTTTTTAAATTTAATTCTTATCCAGAATTAACGATATTGTTTCATCTAAACCAAAAAGAAACCCGACGTACTTGTGACAATACTTGATTCTCATTTTTATTTATTTTTGTAACGTAATTGAAACGCGACGAATCGTGAACGTAGCTCTGTTTACTTAAAGAAATAACTGTGACGGAATCGAATGCAACGAGTTTTATCTTATCGAACGTTTTTCTATCGGCGGAAGATCTTGAATAACGGAGCGCAGTTTCTTTAAGACACAAGTTAAAATTGGAATTTTTTTATTTGATAGTGATCGATCTTAGAACCCATAATTTGTTTCTGTAGTCAACCACAGTGATCGATTAATTGGAACGGTATAGTTGTTGATTTCCTTCAAAGAAGTTATTTAAATTATTGAGATTTATACAAGATGTTTCTAAGAAAAGAACACGCTCTAAATACACTAAACGGTATGGGCTCTGTCGTAAATAGGTTGGTCTAAGTCTAGAATATATATCGGTGGTAACTGTGGAATAGGTACTAAAGGGAAGGGAGCGAATCTATATACACTCGATGCGATCCATAGATGAAATTAGTAAAATACACTGCTTAACAATTGAAGTAGATATTTTAAAATTTTGTTTTTTTGTCAATAATTTAAAATAAAATAAAAAAATAATGTAACATAGAAAACATTTTTATTGATTATATGTATAACTGAAAAGAAAAACTATTTAATTGAAAATTACAGGAAAATTAAAAAATTTGAAAATGTAACAACAAAAAATTCTTGCATTGCGTATTTTACAAAATCCCCTTAGAAAAATTAATATCTTGTTGGACCTCCCATGGCTCGTCTTAGTGCTGTCACTCTATTTTGCATGCTCTCTATTAAATTATTGTTTATTGATAATACAAAAAAAAACCGCGGTTCTTTCAAATATCCTTTATTTATTTATTTTTATTTTTGGCATTCACTTCTCTTAAAAAAAAACAACTAATAGGTATTTTTACATTTAAATATTTGAAATAAATAAATAAAATTAAATAGTGCACTGGTCAGGATAAAAGATAATTTTATGTACTGTTTTTCCATTTAAGTAGAATTTGTGATTTGCTATTTTTTCATTTTGTCTTACATTTTAATTAAGAATAGTTTAATTTACAACATAGTAATGTATGTCTGACTGTAGTGCCACATGTATCATTCGCTGCTATAATATCTATAATTAATTTGCCTGATGATGACTTGTTAGTCGAAACTAATTACACTATTTATAATTTGGAAATGTTTACATTTTGTTGGTAGACTGACTTGAAATTAAAAAAAAAAAAAGAAAAATACATAAAAAATGTAGTTCTAAAATTTCAACAATACAACAAAATGTTTTTTTTTTATTTGGTGTCATCGGCATCCACTACTAAGGTTATTAGCCTCGTGTTCTGTGTAGGCTTTGTTACTGCTTCACAGCGCCACTTTAGGAACAGCACTGTTAATTAGAACCCAACAGTCAATGGTCGAGTATGGAATCTTACCAAGGCATCAGAATTAATTTTAAATAAATAAATTAAATGAAAAAAATCCGGGCCAACGGTGGGATTCGAACTTTGGACCCTTGGATCCGCAAGCAGAGACTCTACCAATGAGCTACCCACCCCCCAGCAAAATGTTTTTTGTAATTTTATCGTAGGCAGACCAGCAGGCCTTTTGACGATTTGAGAGGAGTTCCTTAGACATCTCTCGGTGATCTTGTCAACCAGTGGACTTTTTTGGCGAGCTGAAAGGCAACTCCTATATATCCCTTGAGGTGCTGTTGACGGCTAAATGATATGGGGGTAACCCACCCTACCCTCCTTACAGATACAGATTGCAAACAAAAAATAGTACCTTTGTCTTCATTCCTAAAACAATCCATAAGAAAAAAAATTAAATGAAACGGTATAGTTGTTGATTTCCTTCAAAGAAGTTATTTAAATTATTGAGATTTATACAAGATGTTTCGAAGAAAAGAACACGCTCTAAATACGCTAAACTATATGGGCTCTGTCGTAAATAGGTTGGTCTAAGTCTAGAATATATATCGGTGGTAACTGTGGAATAGGTACTAAACCCACCCTACCCTCCTTACAGATACAGATTGCAAACAAAAAATAGTACCTTTGTCTTCATTCCTAAAACAATCCATAAGAAAAAAAATTAAATGACCTTGGTCTAAGTAACTTGTTTGGTATTAATTATATGATAGAGAATAGATCCCAACCTGTTATTTAAGATTGCATCGGAATTTTTGATCCTATTTATCTAGAAACAAACAATAGAGGTCTATTTTTCTGAGAATATCTTCTAGAAGAAAACTGTTATTAAAAAAAAACTATTATTAGTCATTATTAAAGCTCCAAAGCGGCCAATAGAATAACTACGCATTGTGCGTATAGATACCCAAGTAGCATTATAATGACAGAAACTTATATCGCCACTTCGATTAAGTGACTATTACGTTATAATCACTAAATGTACCCATATATAGTGAGAATAACTTCATTTTATATTTTCCCAGTTGTAGTCACGTGTATTTCACCACTGGGAATCACTTCCAAGTTTTATATTATTTAGTTGTCTCTGAAGGTGTTTGAAACGTTATATCCACTAAGTGGGATCACTTTAAAGTTGCACAAACTTGAATGTAGAAAATAGTAGTTACGGCCACCAAATCATATCACTTAAATACCACCTAGAAGTGGCAGTAATCTTAAAGTGAGTTTGGTAGTTTTAGTAACGTTTCGAGAACCATAAATATATCTTTAAAGTGGCGACACTTGATTGTATAACTGCAATAGTTCTTGCCACGTTTTTCCCACGCTCTTAAGTGATTTCCACATATTGCGTGGAACAAAAGCCACTTACTATTACCTTCAAAATTCACAATGAAGTAACCGTTGCCTATTAGTGGCCTACTTTCTACATTGTCCGCCTTTACAATAAAGAAAAAACTACCAAAGTGTCGTCGATCTGTGCGTAAATTACTTTGTTTTTAGACTTATCTAGAGTGCATTTGTGTGTAAAATGGGAAACAACAAGAAGCCTCGCAAAAAGATTACTTTTCGACATTCGACAACTTTTTATAGACAACTTACAACAACAAATGAATGGTACCAAAACTCTTAAACGTTATTACTCTGTAGTGAACAAGCAGCTGTTGTCGGAACAGAAAAAACATTAAATACATAAATTTAAGTGATCTGTGACATAAACAAATTTAACCGGCGAAATCTACTGTAAATTTTGAGGTTTTATGGAATTATACAACTAATACAGTGTTGCGATATCATCAGAGCGCAATTTCCCTGAGAAGATATAGTATACAAATTTTTCCCATAATCTTCTTGAATGTATACTATATTTGTACAGGGTGTTCAGTTATTTTTAGAACGGCACTTAAAACGTTTATTAAAAGAGATAAAATAAATTGTTAAATACATTTAGTTATTAGGCTTTACTAGAAATTACTATTAAGATAAACAAACGGTAACCAGAAAGGTAACTAACAAGTATCAACTTTGTGAATTAAAATGGGAACCCTATATATTTTTTACTATGGCGATTCCAAATATACTGGACCTTAATATTTGATTAAGCCGTTTTAGGCTATTCAAGATTAAAATTGCTTTAAATTTACATTACCTTGATCTAGGTTGATGGATGACATATTTGTATTTTAAGGTAAATTTGATTTTCCCCCCTGACATTGGCCCTATTGAATAACTCAAAAACTCTGAAATAAGTGGAGAAATAGCTGATCTGGCAATAATGTAAATAATTAACCTTATGGTGGAAAACACTAAATGGCTGCCACGTAACCGCCACTTTGAAGTAGTGAAAAATATTTTGGATTAGTTCCAGATGCCACTTATTTGATGAAAGTAACTACAAAGTGGCATATATAAAATTAAAATATATTTAATGATTTTAATTAACCAAGATTGATAAAAATTAAAATGTAAGGCATCTAAATAAATAATTATTTCGAAGATGAAAAATTTACAGATTTTAACTTTTTAATTAAATATTGAGTATTCCAATGGCGCGTGCCCATATTTCGAGCTACAACACCTATATTTGACAGTATAAACTTCCAATCGTTTTAACTTTTTGCCCATCAGAATTCCTGAATCAATATTTTTATAACACGTTATTATTATTATTATTATTATTATTATATGTACCTTCTTATTAGTTTAGTAGTTTTGTCAAGTTAGAGAATAAGCAAGGAGAATGGGAGAAATAATTTGCAGGACGGAGACCGAACTACAAATATCAATCAAAAGACAAGGGCAGTAAGCAAAGTTCAGCGCTTAGTGTCGGCCACCGTGTCGCAACGTTTTCGCCACGTTTTTGCAACGTTTTTGCCACGTGGCGTAAACGTGATTATATAAGTTCCGGAAACGTGACTGGAACGTGGTAGCCACCAAGAAAGTGTTCCCCATTTTGGTTACCGCCACGTGGTAGAATCGTGTCTATTACGTGGCAGAAAGTTTGGCAATACACTTTAAAGTTTCTGAAGTCATGGTAGCCACGTACCGCCCATGAACAATGCTACTTGGGTAGCTTTAGTGGCTGGTTATTGTATTTTTGTTCTAGTTGTCTTCTCTGACTTTTGTGCATGTTTTTAATTTCAGTTTCAAACTGACACATTATGCAGTTTCCGTGTCTTGATTTATTAGGGAACATAATTATGTTCCATATATTTTATTTGCGCGGGTTACCGCCTAAATACAATCAAGGTATTTAGTTTTGAAAATAATTTTCATTCAGGTAAACATACTAATCGTATCTAATTTCAAACACATTTAATATATTGATTTGCATTTTAATTTATAAAAACTAACGACCTGTTCAAGTTAACATATATATTTTTATAATTTACAATTTTAAAAATTCAAGTCGATTTTAAATTTATTTCCTCTGGCAAGGAAATGATTACTGTCACAATCGGCTTCTCTGTAAAATCTTACATCACACAAACATCTAGCGCGAATTCTTTAAATTACCCTTTGCTATTTTTACTTGAATTTCAGTCAAACATGTCGTGACTCGTTTGTTCGCTTTTCAACATCAAATGATCCGTTTAAAAATCGAATCCATAAAATTCGCTATCTACACGATTTGAACATGTCTGGTTTAGATTAATAATACGCTTCATTTACAATGTAAGGATAGTAAATATTATCTGGTTTATAACGAACATGTGTATTTTCGGGTTTAGGGCATGAATCGTTTTATTCAGATTCATCATACTTTGCAGAATATTTATTAGTGTACAGAGCCGTTTTTGTTAAAATCTGATGAGATCACTGATCTGTATTATTCACTGTATAGAATATAAGGCTATTGATATCGTGAAAAAGTGTGTCAGTAAGTGCCATTAAATTACAGATTTGAATAAATTATGCTGAACAAATTTGAAATTATTCAATTGGTAAGAACAAAAAATTACTATAAATATAAATAATGTTTTATTATTCGTTCATAAGTGTATATGAGACGACAGAATGTTCTATTTTAGTTGTAATAATAATTTTCTATCGTAATTTTACATTATCTAATTTATACTTTGTTACACATACCTCTATTATTTGCGAACAAACCTTTATCATAGTAGCATACTAATAATTAATACTATGGGCAAATACTACATATAGAAAAGAATGATGAAGACTTAAGAATAGTGGAAATTAAGATTATGAAAACTATACTTGTTGACTTAAACTTATTAACATTAATAATAACAATAAAACTACCCATATGACGTTAAGAGAAAACAGGTGAGGTACTCATAGTTCAAATAAGACACAGAAAGAAGACGAAGAAGAACCAGGAAAATGGTTAAAAGAGCTGAAAGAAGATCTAAACTAGGCATGTGGGAAGGTAAATGATAGGGAAATGTACAGTGGCGGCTTGTTACCAAAATTTTGCGGGTTCACAGTGACAGAATATAGATATCAGTACAGATATATGAAAAAAACTTTCGGTGCTTTAGAATGTTTACAATATACCTTTGTAAAACACTGATAGTTTTTTACCTATATCTGTACCGACATCTATATTCTGCTACTGTGAGTCCCCAAAAATTTTCGTCACGAGCCGCCCCTGGAAATGTAGATACGTATCGCTAAATTTATAAAGCGATTAGAAGTGATCAGGGATGTTTTAAGTCCCATATTACCTATTTATAATAACAATGTTCCAGGATACCTAAATAGATAAAACAGCTCAGAATCAACAATTTAAATGTTTCTTCATTAATGTATTTGATACCAAGTATATTTCAACACATTTAAAGACATCGTTTCGTGATATAATCTAATTAATACAGCTCGAGTGTTGTTAAATAATTTTTAGCAAGAAGTTTCATGCTGCAAACGATTACCGATCACTCGTTTTATCATATGATAATAAACTCAAAGTAAGAGCTTATGGGTATAAACTTTATTCAAACCACCCACGTTGTTTTAATTCAATGTTCCCTTTTTTCTCAACAAAGTCAGGATTTATCTCATCTCAAAGTTCAAAGATTCTTAGGGGCCATTGCCTCAAACATATCGATTTCTCGAGAAATATGCCCATTTCCAGCATCGATTACTTCGTTGTCTTCATTTCAACAACCGATATATGATGTAATTATCTTAATGAAAGAGAACTTTTTCTGGTCAAATGCGGGCGTTTATCTTTGATTTCGTTCTTTAAATGCTGCAAGTAAATGGCATAGTATCCGTCGTTTAATTTGTAATTCCCCTTTTCCATTGAATTGAATATACCATAAAAAAGTATATGTCTTGACCTCTCCAGCATATTTAACATATTCGTTCAGATAATAGAATCATCAAAAAAAATTTTTTTTCTAGATAAACCTATATGTACCAGGCGTATTACGAGAAGAAAGTGTAACGAAAAAGAAAAATCGATAATTAATTGTAAGGAAACAAATGCTTTAAAATACCCGTTGTGCATAATTATCCTTAGAAAACGATCAAATAAGTTCTATCGAAATCTGTAGGCTGGCTAATGAGCTAAGAGTGGCCTCATGTATTCAGAAGCGTGCACAATGGACCTAGTGAGTCCAACCCTTCTCACGTCACAAATTAAAAACAAAAATTGAAAGGGGTTGCCCTTATGCTCCGCTCTTGACTTATTTATAATCAAAATAATATTTCAACAATTATTATTATTATTTTCAACATATCCTTCTTTAATTCTAATGCACTTGTCCCAGCGATGTGTAGCATTTCAATAGCGTCACGAAATATATTTTTTTGCAAATGTTCTTTTAATTTCGGGAACAGTCTGAAGTCGCTAGGCGCCAAATCTGGCGAAAAGGGTGGATATTCTAGCAACTGGAATCCTGCTTCATAAATAGTAAGCATGGAAACCAAAGTGGTATAACTAGGATTATTATCTTGATGGAAAAGCACACCATTCGCAACATATACAATTTAGAAATAATTCTGCATAATAGTTGGCTATAATATTAGCTCCCTTTCTTTAGTATATCCAATCGTTTACTGGTCTAGTCTAAAGGTGATGTCATTAGTTTGATACATGGTCTGATTTTAAACGAAACTAGAATCTCACCTTCCTCGAATCAAATAATTGTTCGATAACAGTAGCGGCTCGTCGTAATTTAAAATGGGTGTTCACTTTTTCCAATAATTTTATCATTTGTAAGTTCGGATTAAAACTTTGTACAAGAGTCAATATCGCTGTTTTTTTATTATTTCAGTTTGTATTAAGTGTAGTTGTTATTATTATCAACATCATACTGTTTTCAAGCACTACAACTATTAATAAATGAATATTTTAGTTAGTGTGATAATTGTTTTGTTTTTAATACATTGAGTACCATCTATAAACTTTAGTTAGTAAACTGACTTTTCTTCATAATTTGAGATTATTTTTAAATATATATCAGGCTATGTAGAAAGCTTGACATTGATTTTTGTGTAAAACTTTACCTACCATTTTTTAGTTTTTATTGTAAGTTTAATAATTTTTACAATTTGTCACAGATGTCAAATAAAATATATATTTTTTAAATACCTTTTATTGGCAAATAAAATAAGAACTAAAATGTTTCAAATGTTTATTTTATAAGATCAGTCCCATCAGCATACATAATATTACACAGACACAAACTAGAATAAAGATATATAATGGCTGGCATTTTAAGTGATACTCTTCGCAGTTTAACAGACCCCCTTAACCCCCATTTTTAAGCAGATTGTTTTCACAATCAATAGGCCTCATCTCCTTATAGACCTTGATTTTTACTAAAAATTTCATGTTGATATTGCTTTTCATTTTTGATTTTTTTTTTAATTTCAACCCCCCTTAAATCCCCCATATTTAATCAGATTTTTTTATATAAAAGGGCTTCTTCTCCTTTTAGAGATTGATGTTTGCAAAAATTTCAAGTTTATATCATTTTTCGTTTTTTATATAAGATTTTTTTATATTTTTACCCCCCTTAACTCCCCAATATATTCATTTTTTTTTTTCAGTATAAATAGGCTTTATCTTCTTATCAAGGTTCATTTTTATTAAAAATTTCATGTTGATTTAACTTTTGGTTTTTAATTTAGGATTTTTTTTTAATTTCAACCCATCTTAATCCCCTATTTTTAATCAGATTTATTAAAAATCAATAAGCTTTGTCCCCTTATAGAGCTTGATTTTTGCTTAAAATTTTCAAGTTGATATTATTTCTCGTTTTTGACTTATCGTGCAGACAAAGAACGTGACACCGGACAGACAGACAAAGTAAACCTATAATACTCTTCACAGAATACTGTATGAAGAGTAGAAAAAAAATGTATAAGGTAAAATAAACAATTTAAAAAGGTCAACAATAATATTCAACTTCTTTTATCAAAGGATACTAAAAGTTTGAACTAAACTAGTGAGATACACATCGTAAAATGTTATCACACTTAATTCTCCATATGACCCTTTCTAAGTGTATTTCACAGCACATTCCAAAGTATTCTTGCTCTCACTATGTCCTACCCTTATAGCAGACTTTTGCATGTCCATGTTCACTATAAAATAATGTGTTTTAATAAATAACAGAATATTAGTATTTTGTCTAAATAGGTAAATCAGCTTCAAGTGTATTTTCAAATTATTGTTTAATTGTAGATAGTATATAAATGTTTTAATATGTACTTATAGGATTGATTAGCCAGAGCATGTAGATATGTGGGATGTGACTAATCAAAATCACAATTTATGTTTGATACTTATTGCTTTTTCGAGACATACTTTGTTACCAACTGTAAACTAATTTACCAACAGTCCTATTTTTATTTAATACCTGCAGTGATCCAAATTACCATAACATCCAATATTTTTGAAAATACCAAATTATACAAACAAGGCAATAAAAAAATGTCATTAAAGATTTCTGGTTTGTATGCTATAAGCGATCTAGGTTAAAGGGCAACACGATTGATAATTACAACAGACAAACATAACTTTATATAGGTAAACAATTTAAATGTACATACCATTTCTTAGGTAAAATTTCTCGAGTATATTAAATTAACTGGTTTATCCTTTTTTCTGATTCAGACTTTTAAAGTGAAAAACCATTTGTCTCTTTAGCTTTATCAAATATATATTGTACATTTCCATTTCCATAATGAAAGTAGTTACCTCATCAAATTAATTAAATTTTTCCTTTTAGCAGGTTTCGTGAGAAAAAAAATGTTTTGCTTACTTCTTACTTCATAGTATTTGAAATTGAGTACAAAATAGACAGACCATTTTAAAGTAGTCTTTGGATGGTCTGAGACACTGAAACAAAATATAAAACAAATTACAGTCGTAAAACTTTATTGTAGGTAAATAAATCAACATAACCTTAAAAACTTTAATTTACCTTGCATTAAAGAAAACTTTCGGGAACAATCGTTGAATTGACATACATACTTTCAATTTATTGAAGACACAGTTTTTAATTAAACATATTTTTTTAAATAAGCACAATTAAAATAATCCTATGTTTTTATTTAAAGTATTTAATAGCAGAGAGCAATGACACTAATGACAGTGACAGTTTGTTTGATTTGGTACAGTGTTGCCAGAATATGTTTTTGTTATGTACCAGATTTGTCTAAAAAATGTACCAGATTCCTTAAATGTATCAGATTTTTCGAATTCTATTTGCAGTGACATCTAATTCATTAAAAGGGAAAAAGGGGGTCTTTATTGATGACGAACCCAAACAAGGAACACAATATATATATTTTACACGTGAACACTGATGCACGCAGAAAGTACTACATCTTGTACAATTGTGAATTGTACTAGACTGGCAACACTGGTTTGGCAACCTTGTTTGTGAGCGGCGCGCCAATTAATGTGTTCTTTGACAGTTTAAAGGATCTGTTGGCGTGTTGTCTTCTCTTTTTAGCTATATGCATTCGGCATATCGTCTCACTCGTGTTAGGCTCACTCATTATAATGCGACACAGACACAGTATACTTAGGTATACTGTGCCACAGAGACGCGATCAGCCAGAGGACAATGATGTACCAAAAAATATAGATTAACACGTTTGAAAATAAAAATATTAAAAATAAATTTATATTTTTATGTTATTTATCTAATATTAAAATAATGTGTTTTTATATAATTTAATTGGGTGTTTACTGCACAAATGAACCAATGGAGAAACCGCCCCTGTTAGATAACAAGCTCTTATCTATTTGGGAGAAAATGAACAATTTCTCCTATGCACACTATGCTCTTAAAACCGATTATCGCTTACTTGATTCAATGTTATAAAAGGATTCGATTCAAAACATTTATATTTTAGAATAAGAATTAAACAATTCGAATCAAAAACCTATGTACTTCACAAAAGATTAGTGAGTACAAATCCACTGCACTGTGTTTCCAGATGAAACATATTTTAAAATGCAACCACTGCACTAATACGGTAGATATATGACTGGTACATGTTGAGATGTGATACTTATTATTCGGAGACATAACGCATTTATAGAGATTCTGGCAAATCGGCATTATCACGTGTTCATCCTATTGTCTATTTTCTAACAAGTTTGCGTCGTATTGTTAGGGTTGCGATCTATTTTTTGTTAAAAATTCTTTGTGAATCAATTAATAAGTGTATGAATAAATTAAATTGAAATGGAAGATTTGTTAGATGGATGCGACCTCAGCGACCTAAATGTAAGTATATTTAGTTCACTTCTTGCAGATCAAAGGACTAGCGGTAATTAAGTGTTTATTAATAATTCTATAAATTTGTTTTATTTTATAGTAATATAATATTCTTTAATAGTCTAAAAAACTGGATATGGCAACGACGCATTACATCAACAGTTGTAAGAGCCGTCAAATTTCTGGAATTACTAATATTTACTCTTTTGAAAAACGAAGGCATGAGCGGATTTACTATTCATATAAATAAATTGTACGGAACTGCTTGCTTTATTTTACTTTAGTTATTATTACGAACTAGGAATTGACCATTTTTATATGAAAATAGACATTTAACAAATTATGGTCATCATAATCCACTTACACATGTATCTGGTGAATTGAATAGTATTACAATGATATATTTTTCAATTCGGGCAGAACCGAGTTGGATGCCGTTTAATCCGTACTACCTAAAATCCAGAAAGGAAATACTTTCTTTGAATTAAATTTAATTTTATACAAATATCCGCCGTTGTTGCCGTATGTCCAGGAATATGAAGAAAACAAAAAAATATGAAAAACATTTATTTATAAACTTTATGTACTACATTAAATTACTAAGACTAATACAAATTAGGTAGGTACAACTATAAGTAAATTAATTAACTTTTTCTACACCCAGATTACTCACAGATTACAAAACGAAAAAGTATGCTATTGCCTTCAACTGATCGGATATATTTCATATCCATTCCAGATAGTGAGAACACTGCAAAAGTTTAAATAAGTGACAATTCTGTCAAACTAATTGTCAGTATATTTTTTAGTTATTGAGATTACACATACATTAAAAAGAGTTATTCTTGTGTAGTATCGATGAATAATCGAATTTCTATTTTTATTTCTTCTATAATTGAATCGGTCATTTTGAAAAGGGGTCACATCCACTTTTTAAAATTTTACAGGAGAGATAAAAAACCTTTTATCTTTAATACTACTTGAAAATAATCTTATGTAAGGTATTTTTTGCATTAAAGATGAACTTTTATGACCATGGATTATTAAAAAACATGATTTGTATTTTAAAAGGGGTTAAAAATTAACATTTTTTTAAAATGAACAAGTATTTAAAATCAAATTGAATATAAATATTGATTATTTTAAACAACAAAGTGGTAAATACATTTTAATACAAAAAAAAGATCTTTAATTTTCCTCAGCGTTGGTAGTGGGCCATTCTCAGATAGTGGTGTAAAATCCCTTGTATTTATCTGAAAAATATTGCTGAAGCTTCTTTATATCCTCAATTTCCTTAACATTTATTGGAATTTTGCCTTGATAGGCAGGGAATTTCTGAGAATCGGGCACCACTATTGTCGGAATGCTTCATTGTAGAGTTTTCAAAATAAGAAAACGTTCCTCAACAAACCTGCCAATGTATGGTTTGGCAAAGACGACAGCCAAATTTTCCGAGTTAAAGATGAATTCATAGAAGGAGTTGATAGTGAAATTACCCTTCTCTTCTTTTGAAATTTGTTTGCCAAGACTTCGTGTACACAACACTTTTTTCTTAAAGAAATCCGGCCACCACTGTTTAAAACCAGCTACATCTACGTGAGTAGCATATCTAACGTCAAATATACAGAGAAAATCCGGTCGAGGCGACGAATTTTTCTTTTTACTTTGCCAAAATCCCTGTCACAATCATTGCATGAGTACCTTCATGTTATGGTGTTCCGAATATGACCAGGACATTCGTCACAAAACAGATGCAGTTCTTCAACATTTTCTGAAATTTTATTGTTAATGTAATCATTTAAAAAAGAGCAAACTTCGTCAGAGCCTTTGTGTCCTTCCCCTTCGTGGTAGGAGTAAAACGTTGCTTTTTCAGTACTAAAGTTGTGAACGCAAAATTCATTCGCCACACCTGCGAAAGTAAAAGACCTCTTGTACGGGTAAAAAGGAAAGTGGTAGGTTTTGCATTTTCTTTACATAATTTTCTAATTTCGTCAATTTTTGTAAAATGTTTTTTTGCCCTCCTCTTGTGTACCATAAGTTCTGCAGCCACAACTCGCTTGGCGTTATCATTCAGATGGGAGTCCTTCAATTTTACTCCTAATTCTTCACACTTGGAACATCGATCTGTGGATGGTCAAATGACAAGTTAACGTTTTCATGAAAATTTATATTTGACATTTTGACACTCTGGATGCTTGACACTGAACATGTCATGCATAATCTTATCATTCGGTGAGCAGATAAATATTTCTTTATAGTATTTGAATAATGCACTTGATTCTCTGGGATATTGTCAATAACATAATAAAAATCTCTTAAAAGATCTAAACGATTACTGGATAGATTGCATCATCCGATCCGTGAGCCGCAAAATATCCATAATACCTAATAAAACGTTGGCGGTGGGGGACAAAGCACGATTCATTTTGAGAAGGGGTTATCTCCTAGAGATAACCCGTTTTCGATATGAACTGATTTTTGTGTGGTGTGAATAGGCGGTAAGAATTTTGAAAGATGACCCGTTTTCATCTTGAATGGATGCTTCTAGGCATGGTAAATGTAAAATCGCCAAAAAGTAAAAATGTCAAAAAAGTGGATGTGACCCCTTTTCAAAATGACCGATTCAATTATAAATAATTTGTTAATTTAAATAAAACTATATGAAGTCAATTTAATTACGAGTATTAAAGCAAAAAATAAATGCGTAAATGGTCCTGTGGTTAGCGTTCTTGCCTTTAATATGAAAGACTCGAGTTCAAATCTCAGATAGAGAAAAATGAAATGAATTTTTTTCTTTTTTATTTTCTTGTTTTTTTTTATTTTATAAATTAGTAAAAGTCATAAATTATTTTTAAATTAACTATTTTATCTTAATGACCTAAAATAATTTTTAATATTTGTAGATTTTCGTTAGTGGGTCGTAGAAAAAATATAGTGTACAACTCGAGTGGATTCCCAAGTAACAGAGAATTTAATTTAAGAGAATAAAGTTTTATTTATGTTTCATTAGGATTTTGTAAAAGCATAAAAATTGATAATTATTTTATTACAGTTATTTTTTTTTGTTAATAGGACTGCAGGATAAATTGATCTTATTACTTGGTTTTATAGATGCCTTTAAATCTGTTTATCTTAAGTAGGTTTTAAAACTCAGTTTTAAAAAGTGTTTTAGGATTATACTTTAAATTAAATTGATCCAGAACCTTTTAGGTTCATTTTCTACAATTTTACAACATAGCTCTTATAATTTATTTAATCTATAGTAAACGATAGGGCTCTTTTAAAACTACATAGTTTTAATAAGAACTATAGTGTGTTTTAGAGTATAACCTAGCTTTTCAACCCAATCACGTTATGATGACGTTGTTCAAAATTAATAAAAGTGGCAATATCCATAGATAATGAAAAAAAAAAATGTATATGTTTCTTCTCTTTAGTGCTTAGTTCATTGTGTTCCATTGTTTAATAAATATCAAACATTCCTAAGCTCCTAATATTCTGAAAATGATCAGTGAAAGAGAAAAATGGTTAATATATTATTACTAATTTTTATATTTTAAAAGACTTGTTCGTAGAGTAAATAAGAAGCTCAAGAATGAGGTTAGGTTATGCCCGGCTGATTGAATGTTTTATTGAGGTTTCCGTTTTTACTATTGTTTTATGAAATGCTTTAAAAAGTGTAGCAGGAGCTTTTTAAAACTGGAAAGTCCTAAAATGTATTTTTTTTGCTTTATTAGTTTTATAAGCTAATGTCCGTTTTTAGGTACAGATAGAATAAGGAAATCCTCCATTTTAAATATGGTAGTGGCTGTTTAACCACATATCATGTAAAATAGTACCTATCTACCAGACCTGTACCTATAAGATATTCAAATAAATTATGGTCAAAATTCAAATAATTCTAAAATCTTTCGATTTTAGTAACGGCGTATTTTGTATACCAAAGACTTATAGTGTGTCAATGACAACAGTGTGCCAATGACAACAGTGTGCCAATGACAGCAGATTTATTATTTATGATTGCGTTTACTGCGTTTAACCACATAACGTCAAATTTGTCAAATATATCTACAGCTAATTCCTTTTAGGATATATAAATGTAAATCATATTGGAATATACTATGATATAATGTTATACAACTCTTGCCTCGCCTAAAGTAATTTATGATTAAATAAAAAGTTTGTTTCTGATAGTCCAGTAGGTAGTATGCGCAATTGAAAATGGTTTTCTGACGATGATAAGTATCCATGCAAAGACAAATCTACAATAGGATTTATATTGGCGGTTAAATAGTCACTTCCATGAAATAATTTGAAAAATACAAAATGTGATATTTTATATGAAAAACATATCGAAGACAAATGTAATCATACGATATTTACAATGTTATTTTCTATTAAATAACTTTTGGTAAATAGACTAGAATCTGTATAATAATCCTTTTTTACGTATATTTCATATATTGTAATGCCCATCATTTATTACGACCTACCTTGCCCACTTTTAACAGTACTTTGGTGTGTGTTTGAAAATTGAAGAAATAACAAGTGTAACTAAACAAATTAAACATATACTATATAATAATTAATTTCTAATATGGCAGTCTTCCCAACATGTTTGCAAAATCATTCTGTCAGAGAGTATGATATAACAGAATGAAGCTAAAACAGTTTAAAATTTAATTCTCATAAATCTGATTAGTTTTGTAAAGTTTTTATGCCTATCCCACTCATTATCATAATCTTAAAAAAGATTTAAAAATAGTTTAATAAAATTCTTAATATACTCTCACGGACTTTGTCTTAGGCCTAATTAGTTTTAAGATATTGTTATAAAAATACTCCTAAGAACCATTATAGGATTCTCCCTTTTACTCTTGAAGCAGATTTATAGAAGCCCTAAGGCTATCTCGCGGATTCAAAAGTTTTATCAGTGTCTTAAAAAAGGGTTTTATGGTTACCTTGTATACTTTGATAAATCTAAAAATGTTACTTGGGTTGTCCATATCCACTCCTGTTGCACAAACTACTCTTAAAATAATTAGACACCTGTTGAACGAATTCAAATTTTGTTAATTTATTTTTAGAAAGTTCATTTATTTTTAGATTTACAAATTCTCTTCTTCTTAAAATATTTTTATCATAAGTTTTGCTAATAATATTACTGCTTCTTATTTTAATATAAGTACTAATTTGGAACTCTAAAAGTACTGTTAAAAATTGGTGTAAGTTTGAATGAGAATTATAAATAGTATATTACGTAACAAAAGTTGTAAGTAACCTATTACGCACGAGGTGAAAAAGTTTACGCACGAGGTGGCGCATCATGACTGTTTTAAATAGCGATGGAACCTTAATTATAGTTTCTAATTGCAAGTTCATTGATAAAATCTATTTTTATATAGCCAACCTTTCTTTTTTCGATTTAAACTTTCAAAAGCAATGTATATATTGATTTTAAAACCAAAAACCGGAAAGTTTCTTTCCCGGCTAGCTGGGAACTGAAGTAAGCAATAAGTCGCTTCCCGACTGTTTTGAATATTGTACATATCTACAGATTATTCATTGATTGTAAGTAAACAACTTCCTTAAATAATTTTTTCAAAAAAAAGTAACTATAAAATTAACATTAATTTATTCTAAATTGTATCCAATACGGTCCTGTCTAACTTTATTTGTAGATCTTTCGTCGGCAATGTTGATAACATTCATGCCGTTGCAAGAACTTTTCACAAAACTGAACTTTGCAAGGAAAATCTTCAAGTTGTAGTACTTGAATACATTGAAGGAACACAATTGATTTTTCCGCAATGTTGTCCACACTTTTGTTTGACTTACTCCCGCCTGATCTACAATTTCCCGCGTACTTATTGTTTTATTTCATTTTTAATTTACCCAATTAAAATTCATAAGGTCCTTCAGATAAATACATTACTGAAATCGATATCACAAACGACTGCTACATAATGAAGCGTGATTCATAAAAAAAAAAAAAAACAAACGATAACAGACTATAACAGACTAATTTAATTAACTACTTTTCATACACAAGTTCCGGGCCAGATTTATATATTTTAATTCTGTATCTTTCTTATTTTTAAGTTTTTTGAAAAAGTTATTTAAAAAAGATGTTTATTTTAACGACTTAGAATTCACCCTGTATATGTATTTTTTTGTTGGAAATCTGTATTTTATTTCTTATTTCTTCAACAGTTTTGCTTGATATTACAAGGAATTTGTAATTATCACATGCCCTCAAAATTTGCATCACTTAAAGAAGTTCCTCGAAAGAAGCCCATTTAAACTTTCCAAAGTAACGTTAAAGTTATAAATAATGTATTATGAAAGTGAACTGTGTGAATAAGGGAATTTTAAATGTTAAATCGTATACTTTAAACTTAGTAATGAAGGTGAACAAGAAGATTCGCAAAGTGCAAACTATTCTTCCTAATTTATAATGCATTACTTTATTATTTATAAAAATATACGAGGAACTCTTTAATTACTTTGTTGTTGCGGTTGTTTTCATAATTTACTGTTGCGGTAACTTTGGTTATTTTCTTTCACTACTTATTTTCTTTATAGTTTTATTTTATTGTATATACATAGTATAAACCTTTATATTGAGCGAACCAGAAATAGTATTAAGAAATCCATATTTTTTTTACGTTATCTGCAAAAAATAAGCATCATGTCATCCATTTCTTTATTCCACTACAGTACGATTATTTTCAAAAATAGACAAAAAGTCGTTGAAGGTTTTTGTGTTTTATTAAAATGGGCACATGATAGGGGAATAATTTTATTTTATCTGACGTTTCTAAAATACAGGACCACCATGAATGTCTTTATTTTACGGCAGCGTAGAAGGGCCACACTTTTAATTTTTTTTATTTTTAAAATTCCGTGTTTGAACACGAAATTCCTTGTTCGTGCACAGAATTCCGTATTCAAACACAGAATTCCGTATTCGAACACGGAATTCCTTGTTCAAACACGGAATTTCTTGTTAGATCACGGAAATCTCAAATTCCGTGTTCAAACACGGAATTTCCGTGTTCAAACAAAGAATTCCGTATTCGAACACGGAATTCTGTATTCAAACACGGAATTCCCTGTTCAAACATGGAATTCCTTGTTCGAACACAGAAATCTAAAATTCCGTGTTCAAACAAAGAATTCCGTGTTCGAACACGGAATTCCTTGTTCGAACACGGAATTCCTTGTTCGAACACGGAATTTTATTTTCGAACTATAAATTTAAATAACGTATTTACAGGTTACTTTTGGGTGACTTGAGGATCTTTGTGAGGGATGGGTAAATACAGATTCTTTGAATATCCTCAGATTTTTACATTTGCCGATTTTTTAAAAAAGAGACGGAAGTAGTATCAAAAGTCTTGCCCTCTTTGTCCCCTGCATAGTAATATTTTTCTTTAAATTTATTTCCAGGTCAGTCTTATGTCTTAGCTTCTAGTCCCTGATGCCCAAATTTCATTTAAATCGATTCAAAATAACACCCTGTAGAGCGTTTTAAATTTACCCTCATTGCCTCTCTATAGCCAAGATAAGAGATGGGTAAAGTGAGATGGTGTTTTCTAAATCCAATTATTAGTTATCTCTCGAAAAAAGTAAAGAAATGGAGGACTGGTTAAGAATTTTGTTGCTTGGGTTTCTATTAAATGGTATTATCAAAAAATGGTGGAGCTACTTAAAAAACTCGTGATGACGTCATATTTCGAAAAATGATGACACCTCATGAAAATATACTTATACCAAAATATGCGCATCTACGCTTCTACGCTGCCGTACATATACCAATAAATACTGTAGCTCGAATATAAAATTCTGTGTTCGAACACGGAATTCCTTGTTCGAACACGGAATTTCCGTGTTCAAACACGGAATTCCTTATTCGGACTCGGACATCTAAAATTCCGTATTCGAACACGGAATTTCCGTGTTCATACACGGAATTCCGTGTTCGTACACGGAATTCCGTGTTTGAATACGGAATTCTTTGTTTTAACACGGAAATTCCTTGTTCGAACACGGAATTTTGGATTTCCGTGTTTGAATACGGAAATTCCGTGTTTGAATACGGAAATTTCGTGTTTAAACAAGGAATTCCGTGTACGAACACGGAATTTTAGAAATAAAAAAAAAATGTGGCCCTTCTACGCTTCCGTAGTTTAGTATTTTTTTAGTTGAAAATGTTAATGATCGGTTTTTTTAAATTATGAATATTATGAGGATTATGAACAAAATACATTTAAAGATTTTTTTGTCAGATAAAAGTATAATACATAATTGGACTTCGGAGAGAGACCAGTACCCTTCTGTATCTGTAACGTGTGGAGGGTGGGTTACCCCCCACTGCACTTAGGCCTCATTAGGCCCATTGTGCATCCTCCTGAGGACATAGGCACCTCCTATCTCGTAAGCCAGCCTACAGATTTAATGTAGTTGACAACGTCGCCAAGAGGTGCTTCTCTTATATCGGCGGATATTAGCCAATACTCGCCGAACAGAAATCTTCTAATAAATTTGAGCGTCGAGTAATCGTAAAGGATATGCTCGATGGAATCATCTTCTTGTTCGCACCCTCTGCAGAGTGCAGATTCTGACAGCCCCATGATATGGAGATGCTTCCGTACTTGGCAATGACCAGTCAGAATACCTGTGACTAGGCGCAGATTTTGTCTGGTCATAGTCAAGTATTTGTTTGCTGCAGTCTTGTCAGGATACCTTAAGAGCTCCCTGGCAACTCTGCAGTTTCTTGTTTCATCCCATATTTCCTTGAATTTCACAAAGGAATGTTCTTTAATTAGGTCTGTCACTACTGATTTTGTGAGGCTAATAGAAGGGCCAGGTCTAAAAAGTAGTTGGTTGGCTGCTTTCTTGGCTAGTGAATCAGCAAGACGGTTACCTTTCGATGTGGCATGACCTTTGATCCACCTTAAGGTAACCACTTTGTTGATGAATACTTTGGCCAAAACTTCGTGACATTCTAGTACTCTGAGTAAATTCGTGGTCTGTTCAGATTGAGTAGTGCTTGTCTGCTATCTGTATAGATGAGCATGTTCCTTCCAGTGATATTGTTTCTGGTTATTTCTTTTGCTGCTATGAGAATATCCGTTAGCTCTGTTTGAACTACACTGGCACTATTGCTCACAGCCCATTTTATGTTTAGGTTTAAAAATCTGGAGTATATTCCACATCCTGAGCCTTGTTTTGTTTTAGAACCGTCGGTGTAGATATGAATCGTACCTGACTCTTCCAGCTCTTCTATTTATTCTATTATAACTTTATATTGCTTATGTTATCCTTACTGCCTTAACTGAAGTGATGAGCGTTTGAGTCGCAACCTATTACCAGCTCAAACTTCTATTCCAAGCAGTATGCAAACAGATCCTCCAGTTGGTTTGCGGCGGTAGCCTTCGCAAAAGATTTTGAGGGTTTTTAGACTCTCGCACTCTACTTGTGTCTACCACTAACCAAGGAAAACTTGGCCGTTCTCCTATCCACCACCCGGAGACGCGCTCAGTTGGCACTCAACCGCTGAGACCAGTACCCTTTTTTAGTCCTCCCCCTTTATGCCTCCTTCCTGAAGATAAACAAGAGTCGACACCAATGGTGATATTTACAATGTATTATGTTGAAGTTACATGGTTAATAAAATGTAAAAACGTAAATTATGAATGGTCTGCCCTAATACTATATTACTAATAGTTTATCTGAGTCTAGAAAACAATTTCTAATATTAATTAAAAAAAATACACCACAACACATCCCAAAATAGTAGTGCATCTCTCTTATTAAAGAAGAGGAAATAAGTTTCTAGCGTTGCAGTTGACTGACCAGCGAACTAACTTGATATAGCGGTAAATTCAAAAGGGATTTTAATGACTTATGTTCTTAACATTTTTCTTGTCATTCGACTATAAGTGTCCACCTACAAGAATGGGCCGTTTTTTCTCTTCAACGTTTTAAAGTAGCGCGTGAGAAGGCATACACGTGATTTATTTTCATATGGCTGTTTCTAGTTTATTTTCAAGTTTTTGTTGTTTTTCACAAAATTCACTGCCTCCACCAATTTTGCTGGGCCATATTTTCTCTCTAACGTTTTAAAGTTTTTGAGAGACACGTACCACTTGTAATGCCTAAGCACCTCAGGCTGAACGTCGCTCTTTCGTGAATTCGTAGGAGAACCATCATAGCACAATTTAACAGTAAATTCAGCCATAAGAAAATAACTCACAAATCTGCACTATAAAGAAAAGGACTGTAACGGGTGTCCCAAAAGTTTTGGGAAAAAAATTAAAGACAAAAAAAATATTTTAAAAATTTATTTATCCCTCATAATACTATGTACAAAGTGGTTCCTTAACAATAAATAAAAACTACTACAGGACCGCTAGGGGTCCATTTTCTTCGATATGGCGCAGTTTTGTACTGACGCGTCTCATTAGGGTTTGGCACTCTTCAACATCAATCTCCCTGATTTTTTGGAATAGCCTACGCCGCAGCTGCTGCTCGTTTTGAGCTTCCCAACCATTTTCATAAACTTTGCTTGACAATCTTGCCCAAAATGTATCTGTTGGTCTTGCTTGGGGAACGTTCGGGGGTTGTCCTGCTTAGGCACAAATGGCACATTTTGAGCTTCTAACCATTCGCATGTAGCTCTAGCATAATGAGCCGACGCCAAGTCCGGCCAAAACATGATATTGTCATTGGCATGATGTTCTCTAATAAAATTTACCAATTTCGGAAAACAATTTTGTATGTAAGTATTTTGATCCACTGCAGGGCCTCTTACACGTCCTACATAGGGCCTGGACAAACCATTTTCCGATAATGCAATCCAGACTAACAGTTTCTCCGCAAACTTGGCCTTTGGTTTGTATTTTATATTTTCGGGGGTATTTTCAATGTTATCTGTATAAAAACCTGAGTTTTCTGGTAGGTCGGCATGCGAAAATGTAAAATATTTTTCATCATGCAGTATAATCTTTCTGTTGTTCACAAAATGACGAAGACGTAACAAGCGGCAACAATAAGGAATCCTTCGAAGTTGGGCCTCGTTATACTTTGGACATTTTGTCCGTTTTCTATAATTTAAGCCTTTTTTTGCAATATATCTAGAAACTGTCGATTTTGATACCTGAAATCGTCGGGAAAGCTTTCGAGTTGACACTCCAATGGTATCCTTTGCAAGTTCGACCATCCTATTCACCCTGACATCGGTAAGCGTTGCCGGTCTGCCACTTTTCGGCAAGTTGAGTCAAGGTATTCCTTGTTCGCATTCTTGAATTGTTTATTAAATGGTTGTTTTAGATATATTTTGATTCCGGAAAATATTAACGATATCTTTTTTTGGCATTCTGCCCACAAAGTTATAAATAGATTTTCGAATCTCAATTTTGTACGCCATTATGCCTACAAACAGATATCAACTGGCCTGCCAACCAAGTTGCCAGGGCAACGTTTATTACCATGGCTAACTAGATAAATTTGATTTAATACTCCGCAGAGCACAGCCAAACTTTTTCCCAAAACTTTTGGGACACCCGTTATTGCCAAAACTTCAGATTTGCAATAAGTTTTATTTTAGTATGGAATTTATTTGCGTTGTCACTATTAGTTGCTGACGTTATTCGCTCCGTGCGAAGTCATGCTAGGGGAAGCAAAGACGATACTAGCGCTAGTGCGGATAATTCGTGTATTTTAGCGCGATATTTTGTAATTTTGGCATATCAAATACACGTACATATTTTTTATTTTTTTTTGTTCAAAAAAAGCAGGTAAAAACAATACAATAAACAACCGGAGTTGCTGTGTTGAAAATTGTAAAAATACTAGCAAAAAAAAAGTGCAAATTATAAAAAGCAAAGTGGATAGATATTAAATCAAAGAAATAAATGGATATATGTACAATAAGAAGAAAAATTACCTTTATTTTTGTAATAATAGTAATACTGGAAATAGTGGACATCAGAAACTTAAAAATTTTTTTTTTTGGCTTGGACTTTTGTCATTCAGTCAGTCACTTAATGAATATAAATAATATAATAAAAAATAAATGGTAAACAACAATGGCAACAAAAATAATAATCCATCGAAACAAAATCAATCTGTCGCAACAAAACTAATCTATCGGAACAAAACCAACCTATCACGACTAACAAAAATTAAAAAGACAATACTTTTCAAAGGAAATATACAAGGACACTCGTTTCTCGTCCAGGGACCCATCAGGACATTTTTTTCAAGACACACTAGAAATAGGCCATGGTGTGGGTAGGGTAATATAACAAAGGTAATTAGGATATATCAAAAACAAAGGTAACAAATCTACTACAATCTTATATCTGCTTTAGACAGAAATTTTATCAAACAATCAAAATTTTCTTTTTAAGATGAAGCCAAAATTGACAATACATTAAACGGAGCAGTTATATTAACGTTGCACAGCTTTTTATATAATTCATTTGACAGATTCTGATACGTTGTGCATTCAAAGAAAATGTGATCTAAATCACCTATACCTCCACAGTGTTCACAGTTGTCACTAGGTATAACATTTATACGAGGAAGATGTTGGGGATAACATGCGTGTCCAAATTTGAGTCTAATTATTGTTGTGATAAATCTGCGACGAATATTAAACCGCTTGTGCCAATATTTTGTGGGTATGGTCGAATGTAACAATGTGTATCTTGTTGGGTTAGTGAAAGAAAATTCACTCCATGAACGCGACCACATTAAACGTAGTTTGGTTTTGAGAGTAACAAAGTAATCACTCACGCATAAGTTGTAGTCTAGATGTGGATTTCCAATAATAATACCATCTTTAGCAAGTTTATCGACATGTTCATTTTCTGCTAGGCCTATATGAGCTTTTATCCACAAGAAACGAATTAGTGTACCAGTTAGAGATAACTCTGCGACAAGTTTTTTAATTTTAAAGATGTATGTGTTACAATTAACAGTTGGGAGTTTCGTATCTTCCAAGGCCTTTAAAACAGATAGAGAACCGGAAACTAGCACTGCACTGTTGTGATTAATCGATTTGACATACAGCAAAGCTTAATATATAGCTACAGCTTCGGCACTAAAAATAAAAAATGCAGAATTCAGGCTGTGTGATTTCTCTATGTTTCTAGAAGCAAAACCTGTTCCAGTGGAGATTTTAGAAGCCTCAGTATATATGATTAGGGCGTTTTCCCAATTAGATAGAAATAATCTCAATATATTTCTACTTATGCGTACATCAGAGTCATAATATAGTTGAATGATACGATTTTTGTGAATAAAGAGAGGATAGTCAACAAGTTGTGTTAGATCATCAGTTTTATATATGCTGGGCAACTGAGTTTGGCATTGTTAAAACGCAATGCACAATGGTGGGGAATTTTTTAATTTCCAATATTTATTAACAAGGTCAAATACATGTAGTCGGCTAATATTTCCAAAAAGTTTTATGTTTTGAAGGTGTACTTTTGTCAGAAACTTCTCGCTAAGATATGTCCGTCGATACTCTAGTGGAGGTTAAAGTGCTTCTACGTGGAGAGGATTAATTGGTGTCGATTTCATTGCTCCAAGACATAAACGTAAAACTGTATTTTAAAATACATCGATTCTTTTTAGTAAATTATTACTAGCAGATCCATAAAGTATGCAACCGTAGTCCAATATTGACCTCAACTAAGCGCGATAAAATAATAAAGTTGTTTCTACATCAACACGCCACCAGGTTTTTACAACCATTTTCAGAAAATTCAGTCCCTTGTTACAGTTGTTTAAGATGTATTCTATGTGCGATTTCCACGAGAGTTTTTTGTCAAGGATTAATCCTAAGTATTTTACTTCGTTTTTTATTGTGAAATCTACGTTATTAAGTCGTATATTATTATTTGGCAAATTATGTCTAGTAAATATTGTAAACTGATGATTTATCTGCTGATAATTGAAATCCATTTTTGATTGACCAAGAATTTAATTTGTTTGCTATGGAGTCCAATGACCCCACTACATTTTCATATTTTCGGTGTTCAGTATAAAAACAAACATCGTCCGCATATTGTATAATTTTAAAAGGAATATGAAAAATATTAAGTTTATGGAGATCGGCTGTATACATATTGAACAAGATGGGGCTCAAAACTGAGCCCTGAGGTAACCCTGTGGTATTTATGCAAGGTCCGATAATATGATTATATGTTCTAAGATATACCAGTCTATTACAATAGAATTGTACGATACTATTAGCAACATGTGATGGTATATTAAATTGGTTATCCATTTTTTCTTTCAGAAGTGGAAGACATACAGCATCATATTATGCACTTTCAATGTCCATAAAGAAAGCAGCCAAATAATTATTTTTTGAAAAATTATTTTGTATGTCGATTACGATGCTTGTCAAAGCATCAATTGTTCCGAAACCTTTTTTATAGCCATACTGGTTATTAGGCATTAGATTTTGTTTATATAACCACCATTCCAACCTACTTTTTATTAATCTTTCGAGGGTTTTCAGAATGCAGGACAACAAGACAGCATAATTTGGGTCTTTACCCGGTTTCAAAATCGGGACAACAACGACCTCCTTAAAAGCCGTAATAGTGCTGCTATTTACAATAATATCATTATATATATTTAATAAAAATTCCTTTGCAATGTCGTGTAATTTGGTTAACATAGGATACTTGATATTGTCATATCCGGGGGCAGTATTTATGCGGGAATTTAATGCATTGTCTAATTCGATCATAGAGAAGGGCTGAGCTAAAAAGTGATCCCACCAGGGAGGTGAGGGGCGTTTTTTACATTGCGCTATTAATACTATCTATAAGAAAGTTGTATTTGTCATTATTATCTGCAAACTCTAAAACATTTTCGAATGTCGACTTTAATTTGTCAGCATATGGGAGTTACTAAATTATTGAAAATTTGTATATTTTCATATTTTACCTAAATTGGGAAGTGGTAAACTTTGAACCTAGCGTATCTGAAGTGATACCCCCAGGAGAGCTTATTTGCAAATCTGAAGAGTAGAGAGTTATATCTATCATGGAATTATTTACAGTAGGCCGATTTAAACAGTTTTAAATAAACAATAAATATCATTTTACGATGTTTTTCAACATCCCTTTAAACTTAATGTTCAAAAAGAACTAGATTTCTGTCTTTGAATATTGTATTTGGCTGGAATGCAATTTTGTGACTTACTGATAGGAAATCAGTTTTTATCATTCATTCTGTTTTCTTTCGAACAAAAATGAAAATATAAATAACAATTCTTCAAAGACAATTTATTAGACTTAGGCAACTTCTCATACATTTTCCCGTAAATACTATTGATTTTTATTGAATATACTTAATTTTTTTAGTTTAAGCGATAATAATATAAAATAATAATAAATTAATGTTTTATTTGTTTTACAAATACATATACTTTTAATAAAACCAACATATATACTTTTTAATTACGAATTCTATGAAAAATTGTATTGTCAGTATAGGCAAAAATAGTCCATTAGTACAAAAATTGAATTGGCGCTGCTGTCACGCACGGAGCGAGTAGAAATTTGCAATATCTCTGTAATATCTATGTATTTGAAATATGGTAGAACTTGACCACATTAAACTTGTTTCATTTAATGTTTTATAGCACGTTTCTTTAATGATGATAAGTTTTCTGATAATTATGAAAATCAAGAATTAACGTAATTGGAAAATATATATTTGTTTCCAAGTGACACTTAAACAATAGGTAATATGACATACGATTGCGAACAAAATACGAAATTAATCACAAAATGCGCAAATTAACAATTGAGCCGTTCTTTGCATTAACTCCAGTTGTCATTCAAAATTCAACTTCCGTGGTTTTTGATGAAAACTGCTGTTGACATATTATGGGGTTATGAAAAATGGTCGATATTAACCGTTCTTATTTTGGACTACCGGCAATGTTGCGGATTTTCTTCACGCAAGGGACATAGATACTTAAGTTATATACCCATGATGTCATAACATAAAATTTCGGAAAACCTGGAATATGGGGTTTTTGCAAAAGACGCCTCAATTGATCTTTCGTGACTTGCCACCGCGTAACTAAAAGCTATTTCTTGTATACCAGTTACACTACGGGGGATATACTCAACGATAACTTGACCCCTAAAATGTCAATAATATAGAGGTTTTTTAAAATAAAAATACTTCAACTTTTAACAACAGGACGACGAATTTTATTGTCATAAAATTGATACCCCTGAAATCTTGCAGCAACCTTATTTAAAAAAAAAACGAAAGATTTTATGGAGAAATCAACAATATGGCTATTTAAGTGTTATACTGTACAATACATAACAGTTTTTTATCCCGCTAAACGATGCTAAAATAAAAAGAAACTCAATGAATAGTCATGCTGAATTCTCTATAAAATTACATTCTAAATGACGTGTTATTTAATCATACTTTCTAATTAAAAAAAGGGTTGCTGCCGGGCTCTAGGGGGTTGGGTCCCTGGGTATAAATTTTATATGACAATTCGTTCCCTTGCCAATAAAAGCTGACGTTATTTTAAATTTTAAAAAATTCATTTGTTTCTGGGTGATCTTTGGTACACCCTGTATTGTGATATACAGCAGTGTATTTGCTACTCATATTGAGTCTATTAGAGTTTATAACCAGCATTAACCGACACAATAACTTTGTACTTTCAGCAAAATACTTTCGCAATAAATCATATTTCAACGATCGACCCCGGTTTGCTAAATTGACTGTTAACAAACTGTAACACGAACTCCAAAAATTGTCATCTATCTCTCGGTATCAAAAGGATAAAGAAACAAAGCTAACGATCCGGCGGCGCATTACGCGGGATATACCCGAAATCACAAAGCTTGATAAATGGCTCCCCGAACTCTATACCGAATGACAAATATGTCAATATCAAAACCGGGGACCCACGAAATTCAGTTATTTCGATCGTATTCTGCGGTTTTTGGATGTTGTTGGGCTACGGCCCAGGAAGTTGATGATTGCTCGGGTCCCTACTGTGTGACACATTATTATAAAATGCTAAACGAAAAAATATGTCTTGAACATTTTAATTTAAAAATATTATTTGCTGACATTTGGTTAGTTGGTCGAAATAAACCGTCTATATTTTTTGTAATAAAATTTTACAATATCTCGCTTATCAGGTATATAAAAAAAAATTTAATATATTGTTACAAGATTTACTTGATTGCATGTTTCTAAAGTAAAAAATAACTATAAAAATTAGCAAAACGTAAAATGAAATTTCAACTGATCCACACGCTTTCTGGAGAATTATTGTTGAATCCAGAAATATCAGTCGTCGGCAACTTATTATGTTTAGAAATGATAACATATAATAATATATGAACCTGCTACGAGTGAAAAGTTGTGTCGATATATTATGAATTATTAAACTTTAAAAATGAATGTTGTTTATAAGACCTTCCACTAAGGACTGCTCGCATCAAGTACTTAAGTAGTGGTGAGGATCACACAGATTATTCAATATCAGCTAATTATCTCGGCATTAAAACAAAAGTTCACGCACAGGGTGCCGCGCATCTTTCTTAGTAGGCATAGATTCAGCCGGGACTACTTGTTATTTTTTATCTGTGATCAAGACCGTGACCACAGAATAACCACTCAAGAAAAGTATCGGCAGAAGCGTATTCAGTAAATTTTTAGAGAGGTTAGATTTAAAAAATTAATTATGTTGGAACTGTAGCTATAGTAGTAAGAAAAGATGATTAAATGTAATTTTGAAAACACCAAATCAATTACTTTTCTAAAATCTAAAGCAATTTGGTTGTGCGGCAAGAAAGGGCACAAACAAGTCAAACATTCGCAGCGATGATATTTATATTAGCGAGAAATTTGGTCAAATATGTATGTGGTAACTTAGTAAAAAAATGTTTAGCTAAACATACATGCGATTGTTGTGAAATTTCTCAAATGCAAATACCAATTATATCAATGACACTGCTATATTTTGCCTTTACAAGAGTTATAGGCATACAGATTTAGAGCAATTTGGCAGTCTTTATATACCTCACACTGATTCCTTTTTATTCTGCAGGGCTCTGAAAATCTATTCCAAAAAATTTCGAACAACAGTGCATACAAAATGATTTATGCCAAAAACCTTAAATATTTTTAAAGAAATAAATTTTTCGCGCTCTTGTTCTCAGTTTCCACTTTATTATTTGTTCAATTTGTATGCAAGAAAAAAATTTATTATACACTAAAATACGCAAATAGGAATTTTAAAAGACCAGATAGAAAAAGAAAATTAATAATATGGAATAATGGACAATTCAGTATTTGTTATATTTGTTTAATTTCTTACTAAATATTTATATCATAGATCTACATACTATTTCCCAATACAAAAAGTGTTCCTCAAAATGTATGAAATTAAGATGGCGTTATTGTACCAGAGGGACGTTGAAAGTTGTGACATTCGGTAATTTTAGATAACACAATCACACCAATGATGTCTACACTTATATAGATAACTTACCCATATGTAAACCAAATGCTCGAAGGGTACAGTCTAAAAACTAAAAACTACATCGTGATAAGCCATTGTGAAAAGCCATTGTGAAAAGCTATCGTGAAAAGCGACTCAGCTAGTATAATCGTAGGGAAATCTTGATAAATGACGACAATAGTGCGTTTCGTCGTCTAATGTAGGTACCTATGGATGAGCAATCTATATAACAATATATCATTGGATCTTTCCGTTCTAGTACACGACCGCCATTCTGGTGATCATTTACTGAAACCTTATTTACTGCTTTTGGGTGGACACTTTTTGAGATAAACAACCATATGAGATTGTCCATACCCAATGCAAACAAGCTAAACAAAAATTGCAGTGAATGCGGCTCTGAGGTGTCAATAGCTGTGAGATTAGGCATTCCAACGACCTGTCAAACAATAGGTGCCAGTGGGAAATTCTTGTATATTTAAGGGGGTAGCGACATAATCTTGCAACTTGGACGCTATTTTTATTCGAAGTAGTACTCGCCAAGCCTGCCAATTTATGAAGAAATGTATAGGTGGGTTTTTTAAATATTATTTTTATTGTGTTTGACATAAAATATTCCAATGTAATCCATTATTCATGATTTTACGTAAAGTAGATAGAATACACCATATGTCGCCACCCTTACATATACCAAACCTGCCCACTGGTAATTCATTTGTTTGGAATGCCTAATTCTAATTAGGCATTCCAAGGACCTGTCAAAATGATGACAAGTGGGAACTGACAATTTAGATATGACAACCCTGTGTCATTGACAGGGCCAATGATACATATCTAGCTATATAGATTGCTTAAAGCAGGTCGTTTTGCGAGCGGCCATATTGCCTCGCAAGTACTCATTAAACAGAATCAGTTTACCTAAAATTTGTTTTAAAACCAATTTTCAGCCTTTGAACATAGTAAAAAAATAATTTGCTACATTTTTACTTCAAGGCATAAGCTTATGTTTATTTTAAAAAACATGGATGATCAATATATGACTATCTATATCACTGACCGTGTCAAATCACCAGTCACATAAGGTTGTCATATCATAACCACATCATATTCTGTCAAAATCCAAGGGCAGCCATTTTAATTGGAATGCCTAATTATTTAATTTTTATATTTTGACAGAATAGGTTAATTCTTCAAAGACAACTTATTAGACTTAAGGAGGTCCTTTCGCCACCAATGTTAAATAAAAAATATTAGATTATGACTAAAATTAATTTTTTTCTAATAGTAGATGTCCTTATTTATCTAATAGTGAACTTTTAACTATACCTTACCGTGCAAATTTTTGAGAATTTTTTTTTAAATGTGTGTGTTTGTACAGTGTCTTATGAGAAAGTAAGACTTCAACAACAATTTTCGAATTATAATTAATTTTACTATTATTTATTGATTAGATGGAGTAGAAAAAAACTAAAAATAAGGTTTTTGAAATATTTAGGTTTTGTTTTTTATAATAAAATATATAGGTTACCGTGGAATTTATTGAGAAATTATTATTAAAAAATCACAAAAAATTTTCAACTAGGTTACTTGAAAATTTTTTGTGATTTTTTAATATTAATTTCTCCAATAAGTTCCACGGTTTACTATATATATTTTATTGTATAAAACAAAATCTAAATATTTCAAAAACCTTATTTTTGGTTTTTTTCTACTCCATCTAATCAATAAATAATAGTATAATTCGAGAATTGTTGTTGAGGACTTACTTTCTCGTGAGGCACTGTACAAATACTCACATTTTTAAAAAACAAATTCTCAAAAATTGGCAAGGTAAGGTATAGTTTAAAATTCAGTATTAGATAAATAAGGACTTCAACTATTAGAAAAAAATTAATTTTAGTCATAATCTAATAACTTTTTTTTTAACTTTTGAGGCGAGAGGTGTGGCGAAAGGAGCAACTTCTCATATATTTTCTTGTTGGCTGCCTATGTTTTTGTTATTGATTTTTATTGATTATACTTTCTTTTTTTTAGTTGAAGCGATAAAAATATATAATAATAATAATAATAAATTAATGTTTTTACTTGTTTTACAAATCTATATACTTTTATTAAAACTACCATATATACTTTTTAATTACGAATTATATTGTCAGTATACGCAAAAATCGTCCATTAGTACATAAATTAATTGGCTCTGCTGTCACTCACAGAGCGAATACGCTCGACAAATGCAAAAATATATTTTGTGCACAGATCTACTAACATTCCAGTTCTGTGATTATGTGAGAAACCGCAACCCATAATACACCTAACTACAGTACATATTGAATGACGACGATTCGTACCGTTACAATCGTTACAATAGATCCGTATATGGAGTAGAAACAATTTACTCATCCTTACGGGACATGACAGGACATTGTCGTTTAGTTAATCGCTTGAAAATGATAGATTTGCAAACAAACATCGGACTGTCCATTCTGTAGCATGGAAGACGAATCTGCAGAATACATGCTATGCCTTGGAAATACCTCACTTCCTTTGGTTGTGTACGACTGGAGCCTACCTAACTCAATCATGACATTTATCAAAAGGGAACTATAATTTAGGCATGGACTATAATAGACATATTTGTATAATATGAATAACTGTTCTCGCCATGTGTACATACTCAAATTTAAATACAAAGTATCGTTATCGATACAGAATTATGCTTCTCACCACCGCCACCGTGCTATTTGCCCCTTCAGGCATTGAATTACATTTGTTCCATGTTGACATTCGATTATGCAATTTAAGGAGCCTATTATGACCGGTTTTGAACACTAATTAGGCCGTCATTTATAATCGAGATTGTTTCATTATAAATATTGAATGATAGAGATAGAGGTGCTAAATAAATTAAAAATATGGAGAGAGATTCTTCAACAATTCCCTCACTCCTTGGCTACTATTTCCGGTATATGCAGTTGAAACGCATTGGAAATTGGGAATACATAACCAACAAATTAACTTTTTCTCAACAATTTATTACAATTTACTGCATACATGTTTCTAAGGAAAAATATTAAACTGTTAATGACGCCAAAAAGTGCCCATTCAGAACACGTTATCCTGTTTATCTTAATATTATATTTATAAAAGCCATTGTTGTGACCTTTTAATTATTTCTTTAGAATTGTGTCGATGTAAACAAACTTGCTTCGTCTTCATTATAAATAAAAGGCTTATCTCAAATGAGACATCAATGTCTATTCATACATATATGTTGGCGGGATCAGGTTTTTAACATTATAGTTACCAGGGTCGTGTTGAAACTTTTTGGTAAGCTGAAATTTTCCAACGGTAGTTTAGAAGTTACGAAAAGCAATGCAAGCAAGAATAGTAAGAAAGAATAAATGTCTAAATACGGGTATCCACGAGGAAAAATGCACACTTTTTCCTAGTTATCAGAGATAAGGTACATAAAGATTGTAAACGCAACGACCGCAGCAACGATGGCGTCATCTAGCGTCTCAGATGTAAACTACAGGTCTACGTCGTTTGTAGAGAGACCAGTGTTGCCAAATAATTTTGTTTGAGAGATCGTACAAGTAGAGTAGAAAAATGGTATTTCGACACAAAAATTGTACAATAGATACATGCATAGCATAATATAATTTAAATGGAATGAAAAAAACAAGCTATGATGTGATAATTTATTTATCTATTTATAAAAATGTTTACAACGAAAAAACTAAAGAAAATACATGAAACTTTAAAATCAACACATTTAAAGTAATCAATGACTGTCACTTCACGATAAGTCAGAACAAAAATGACTGTCTTCAGAAACTACGAACGGCCTATGAATCTTTGCAAGTAGTTTTTGATTTTTATTGTTTTATATTCTGAAGTTGTTGCAGATATTTAAATAAACCTACTAAAAAAGTAAAGATCGTATTTTTACGTACGATCTCACTGATGAAATCGTACATCGTACAGAGAATTAAAAAATCGTATAAATACGATTTAAATCGTACGGTTGGCAACACTGAGACAGACAGTAGACGTGAACAGCAGTGGTCAGTTTGTAAATATAAATGTCAGTTTTATGTATATCGAAGAATCCTGAATCTAAATTTTAAGTTCATGATTGTGTTATCCTCTAGATAAACTAAGCGAAATAGTTGTGGCTGTTTTTGTGTGAAATTTAAGGACAATAATTATATTTTGTAATATTACAATAAGTCGGAGAACGTATTGCATTAGTAACACATGCCACATGAACAAATTTAACAACCCCAATGTGGCGTTTTTTAATTAACCAAAGTAGGTAAGATATATTTATGTAAGTAACACAAATAGTAATCAACTTTTGTTACAAAGTAGGTGTTTATGTATTATTTATTATTTCAGAACAAGAAATTGGCTTTAAAACGTTAGAAAGAAGATTTGATATAGGAAGAAAAATATCTGAATTCCCATTATTGAATTTGCACTCAACATTTTTAAATAAGATACTGTAAGTGTAGTATTCTTTTTAATAAATAATTTAACGTAATTACATTGTTTAAGTTTATTTACAAGAACATGAGAGTGCAGTCGATATTTATGCAACCTTTATTATCAGGTTTTTAAATTTCCCGCTGCGTTATTTGATATCGATAGTGGGTCAGATATTAACTGCGATAAAGCTGGTCGTTGTTAGGCATTGGCTTTTTATGGGCGTTTCCTATCTTTATCTCCCTTATCTCTGCTAGTTGTGTTTTATAGTTTTGAAAAAGGCATCCTTTAAAAATATGTTGGGAAATTATATAGGATGTTACACAAACCCGTATTATATTTAAATATCTCTTTTTCAAACCTCCACAACTTTTGGTAAAACCAAAGAGTTGAATTAACAAGAGAGGACAGTCAGAGTGAGAAACTAAAATCCAAAGATATTTAGGCTAATTATTTAAGTAATATTTTGTCATACATGTGATTTTAATACAATTACGCAATACGTGTCAACTAGTATTAATTGATTGAGCCTCTGTGATTCAATGTGTTTGGTATTAGATTTTATGTTTTACGATTTAGAAAGTGATAAATTTTTCAAAATTTCGTACACCTACGGCATATCGATCCAAACGGTCGGTGTCATAACCCAGGCATAATTATTTTAAAAATGTATAACAATTCATTCATAAACACTATTCTGTTTCACTCGCTTAAAAGAAGTGTGAAGAAGGCTACAGTTGACTACAATTTTTCTCGAGAGCAGCGTTTTATTTTATGTGAACTACATATCCGATAATATATCGGACTAAAATGAATATCTCAAAATAATATTGTTTAATATTTGATTATTTAATTTAACTTTTTGTAAAGAGTTAATTAAATTTTTATGGTTGTATGTATATGTCCTTTTTTAATTATTTTGAAAGCTTGTTTAATACATCAAAATCAGTATTCATCACGAAATATATAGGAATTACCTTGGCAATATCGGGCACACTTCCGTTTTATTTTTACGGCGGCATGATTGTAGTGTATCATCTTGGTAATCTTTGGTTAAACTTTGTGTGTTATACAGGATGTTCCTTAGAGCTAGTCTTTAAGTAAATTTATATTGCATCGTTAGTTAAAAACGGATGGTTTTCTCAAGTCTCAAAAAACGCTGGAAGAGCAATCAATTGCTTCTTCTATTTCAGTCCCTGATTTGGAACCAACACAGGGTGGCGAGATTGAAAGTTGTAGTGAGCTACCGTCTCGAAAGATTTTAAGAAAAGAAAAAATAGGAGGACATAGGGAGAAAAAAAAACGAAATAGTTTGTTATTCCACCCGAGAAGAGTCACAACCTAAACCGTTTTGTGTAATTTGTAATAAAGTCCTGGCCAACAGCAGTTTAAAACCATCACTTCTTCGTAAACATCTTGGAACAACGATAAATCTGTTATTTAAAAAAATAATGTGTAAGCAATAAAAAGTGTAGTTTTTTTTCTTTGCTTTAAAATAAACTAGTATTTCGAATTACTCATAGAATTGCAAGATCTATGCTTGGAGAAAAAGCGTCAAAGATAATTGACCTTATTCCCTTATCAAACAACATAGTATCGCGAAGAGTAATTAATGATTTGGCAAATGAAGTGCAAAGTAAACTTTTTAAAGATATAACCTCGGATACTTCTTTAACCTTACTTGGAAAAAGCTAATTGTCTTATCCTCTAATAATTCCCAAAAAGCTGTTTTTAAAGATCCACTGTTTGACTTTTAGCTCAGTGTAAGAAATGAATATCCGGTTTTGGCGGAAAAAATCATTAAATTTAATTATTCTTATACATATACAGGGTGTCCCAAAATTAGACGGTCATATTTTATCAGCGTAATCTACATCCTAAAATAGGAGCAAAAGTTCATATAAACATAAGTCCGAAAACGTTTCTTTTCCGAGATACAGGGTGTTAAAAGGTGTTAAAAGTTCTGATAAATATTTTCTAAACGTTTAAAGATAACTAAGTGAAATGGTACAAATGCTTACCTTTTTACGATCTATTTAATGGACTAAATCCCAGTTTTTGATCATCTTCATAGGTGGGTAAATTAGGGGGGACTTAGGGTAAAAGTTTTTTTTGTTGACGGTGTTTTTAATATTTTTGACTATAAAATTTGAAAAACCAAAGTTTTCTTTATATTAAAGCTACTTTTGTTACATCTCGCTAGCACCATTTTCAATACAAAACCATTTGAAAGTGTAAACAATATTAAGTAGGCCTGTGGAATCAGAAATTTTATTTCTTTTTAACTTTGGAAAACCGGTGACTAAAGAAATTTTAGAAAATATTTACAAAAATGTCCCATTAGGACTTCACTTGTAACACCTAGGAAAACCTGGTCATTTATTAGTCTACCTACTTGGATTTCTGGGACCCAGACTCACAATTCTTTAATAAATTTCAGTTTGTTGTTGGAACTAATACAATGAGTGATGTGAATAAAAAGTAACAAAGGCTAAGACTTAAGTATTTTAAAGTTATAACTTCACTTGATGTGACAACTAAAGTTTTTCCGGTTTTTACCATGAATAAAGCGCAAACACTACTAATTTATTGCAGTTGCAACTTGACAATTTGTAAGTCTAAACGAGACCACACTTAGATTTTTGTTATTCGTAAATATCCTTACCATGGCGATGTTTATGCAAGTACGAGAAAGAAAAGTTCATGGTGAAAGAAGATTAGTGACAAGATGTAAGGAACTGATGAGGTTTGAGAATAAAAGTGTTAACTTTTTAACAACAGAATTCTTGCCAGACAGTAATGAAACTCGAGGAAAAGCTCTGACTCCAAGAAATCGCATGGACATATTTTTACGCTACGTTGCTGACCCTGGTTTTCAGAGTGGAGTATCTGAAGATTTTGGAGTGGAACGCTCATCAGTGAGTAAAACTATAAACTGTGTTATGGATCATATTCTGGAAAAAGCACATAATTGAATCCATTTCCCTAACACAGTTCAAGAGATAAACAATGCAAAATTGTTATGGCAGACACGATTTAATTTACCAAACGTTGTGGGAGCGTTAGATTGTACACATGTACATGAAAAGGTTACCCCAGTATTAATGTTCAAGCAACGTGTGATGCACAAGAAAGGGTTACAAGCATTTGCGCGGATTGGCCAGGATCAGTACATGATTCGAGAATATGGCGGCGTAGTGAAATTCGTGACATCATTTCTCAGTATGACGGTAGAGCTCGTTTGCTTGGTGATTCCGGCTACGGTATAGCTCCATGACTTATTACGCCTTTCAAGCCAGCTCAAACTGCTATTGAAAGACGATTCAATCGCAAAGACGCTTCAGAAAGAGTCATATTAGAAAGAGTATTTGGTCAGCTAAAAAAAGGTTCTCCATCTTAGGCAACTGTGTGCGAGTATCACTGTAGAGAGTACCTAAGCTTGTAGCAAGCTGTGCAGTGCTCCACAATGTCGCGAAACATCTCAAGGACCAATTTGACTTTGAGCAACTAGTAGATGAAGAAGATCACGATGGATTAGAAGAGGGAGTTGATGGTTATATACATGAGAACAATGCAACAAAGCGCCGTGGTGAACAGAAGCGAGATGAGATGCTAATTTGTATTTAAATTCTAAATTATTATACAATAAAACTCAAAAAAATATAAAAATTTATTATAATTAACTATAAATGTAAACACATAAGTATTTTCATGAGATATAGGGAAGAGCGGCTCCCAAGGCCTCTGGTTTGATCTACCGCCGCAACGCATCAACGCATTCAACTAATTCAAGAACAATAACTGCATCTATCTGTACTTCACTGTCTTTGGTGTTCTTTTTTCAAGTAACTCAAGTTCTTTTTGTTCTTTATTCATTTGAATTTTCTGCAGCTGAAATTGTTGTAAGAGAACGACTCTCTGCAGCTGAGCTGTTGACAGATCTCTTGTTTCTTCAGTTTCAAATGTAGTCATAATTTTAATGCCTAGTCTTACATAGCTAGGTTTATCTGCTTTTACATTACTATTTTCAGATATTTGAGGTGATGAACTTGAAGTATGGGCATCCCCACTAATGTTATGCTTAAAACCATCATCTTTTTTTATGATTTTCCTAACGTCACTGTTCCTGGAACTTTAGTGAAAACAGAATTCTTTTCTTCCGCACCCAATAATGCCAAAAATTGTTTCTCCCAATCTTTCAATTTTATTTTCTTGTTTCCTGTAGCTTTAGTATCAGTTTTCTTTTTAATTACAGCTTTCATGTTTTGTAACATTTTATTTAATTGTGATGGGATAACATCGATTCCGTTCACTTGAGAATATTCTTTACAAACTATTTCCCATGATTCCTTTTTATGTTAAACAAATTTTGGAATTCTAGATTTTTCCAGTAGCACTGGATGTTCGCTAATTAATTTCACAAACAAATCTCGGTCCACATTCTTCTTTTCAAACTCATCTTCACTCTCAGAAGACGACATGTTCGTCAGAATAAAAACAACAACCAACTAACTGAAAGAATACAAGACAAAACAAGTCCGACCATGTACTGTGGGAGTAAACAACTCTAATAGCGCCAAAGGAGAGGATAAGTTTAACAATTAACGTAAATTTCAGTTACTGCTACTCCTTAGTTATAACTAGAGTATAGTTGTATCTCCTATTTTTCCGGTTAGCACTTAATCAAAAGTAGTAACTACTACCTAGTGTTAGCATCTATTTAATCACGTCGATTTTAGTTGACACTATCACTGGATCCTAGATTCTATCACATAGATGCTACGTTTTATTCACATCACTGTTTGTTCTCATGAACCCGTATTTTTGCCGATAGAAGTATTGGCCTAGAATATGCGTGATCACTGAAACATCTCTTGAACATTCTTCAAATGATGGAAATAATGTTAGGAATGCATTCGCATTCAAATATCCGCGAAGACGATTTGTGAACATTCTTTGCTCAAAATGGTCTTCACATAGTCTGTAACTTTTATGCAAGTTATCGAGTCAGATAGATCTTCTCTGTTGGCTTTCATTTTTGAAATCCTTGCCCTTTACAAAACAAGTTACATGTTATTTTTGAAATTACAGCTAAATATGTTTCTAAATTAGCGTATGAGCTCGAAATTCTTAATAAAAATAATAAACATCGACCGGTTAAATGATAGAAGGTAGCAATATTTAAAACAGAATAATTGTTATACTTACCTTTTAAAAATTATTTATAATTTATGGTATAGAAATCAGTTTGTAGTAGGAAAGCTGAAGAATCTCGTATTGCAATTATATCTTTTGTTCAGGCAGCTTATAATAGCACAAACTTGTCCTGCTTTTCTTTCACTCATAGTTGTTAATAACTTTAAACACAAAAAACTATAAAAACCTTGACAACGAACAAAAAAATACGCAAATATAGTCGTGACTACGTCTATGGCCTGGCTTGATAGTAACCGACTAATATCAACAAGTGCGCCAGTGCTATGCCACGTTCTACCCGGGAAGGCGGATCTAAAGCGATGCGCGTAGAGATCGGCGCAAATCGTTCCCGCCATCTGAGTCATCAAGCTGGTTGTATGGTAAGATAAAAGAAACAACAGATGATGCATTTCATTCATAAAATGTTTTGTTTGGTCCCAATCATCGGAAAAGAGAAAGAAGATATTTTATGCGGATCGAAAAAAAAACAGACTGTAATCGAAAATCTCGTCTGGCAACTCTGCTGTTGTACGCAACTAAAAGTCTGTCGATACCAGTGGCGTATCTTATTAAAGATAAAATCATAATTAATTATAAAAAAAATAATGAAATACTAACCGATATGGTGTGCAATAAACTTTATAATAGTTTAAACTTTAAAACCGATTGGATTTGGAATAAGGTAAAAAGCTTAAAAATTCTATTTTTTCCAAGAATAATACAATATTTATTACATATAAAGATGTTAAATAAAATAAAATAAGAACAAGATAAATAAATCAAGAGTTATTTTAAACAAATTTACGAATACAATTTTGGGGTTAAAATTTGAACAGTTTTACCAATTGGTAGGTAAATGAGAGATTTTTAAATCAAAATTTTGATTTTTAACACTAATAATTTTATTAATTTACTATACTTATACACAAGGTGGGGCGCTTCTTATAGCGGATCTGGCAATAAGAATTTTGTAAAATCCGAAAACACATCCATTGATAGTTTTTAACTTGTAAAACTAGGCAGTAAACTAACTTACTTATTATCATCCATAAATAGGTTTTTTTCTAAATGTGTGCGGCATAGGGCTGTCAAAAATACGGATACTGGATTCAGAGCTATAACAGAGTATTCAGAACTTTTAATGTAAAGGAGTATACATTTTAATTAATAATAAGGTAGTCCATGAAAATAATCAAAGAAAGAGGCATGTAATATGAGTTTATAAAAAAGTTTGTTCTTGTTAAGTATTTACAAAATTTACAGAACTTACAATATAAAAATTTATGTGTAAGATAAACTACCAACTTTCATCTTAAAAGACAAACACTTAAATGAACATTTCCGAAACATAATTAAGAAAGTTTCTAGTTACCTAAATGAGCTTCCTTGTAACAATGAATGACTTAGTTTTGGCAGTGCTCCAGGCTTGAGATATTTCGCGCCATTTGCTTTTTGAATTTGAATGCTTCGAATATAACACTCATTTTGGGATACCTTCATTTTCTTGCATGCCTTTCAGTTGAGAATCTAAAAATCAAGCATAAGCATATTTATTTTACTACTATAGTCCAAACTAAAGTATTTCTATTAATTACAATTTTTTGCGAAATTAATAACGTTGAAAGATCAAAGAAAATAATAGTAAAACAAAACTAGATAATACATGTGGATATTACGGCAAAAATCTTTAAATCTACACCACTGAAATATGCATTACATCATCACCTAAACTTACTTACTCATGAAAAGATACTTCAGCAACCACATTTTTCAGTTTTTTGCACAAAATGCACTCGCGAACCATGTTGTTAGCTATACACAAGCCGAAATTTTTCCAAAAAAGTCTAAAGATTAACAGAAACACCCAATATGCAACAATTTACTGGATCGCAACGTCGCAAACTATCGATGGATAAAATACTATATGTGACGTGCGCGACGTATAGTATGAATGAAACAAGGTTATTTTAAATTGCGGTGGTGTCACGTTTAACGCTTTTAAAATCCTTGCATTTATTTGCAGGAATAATAATAGTATTTCCCATGGTTTAGCATAGTATTTGCAAAGTTGTTATTTAGTAAGCGTGTGTATGTAAAAACGATAGGTACAAATATGCCCTGCATAATGGTGTAACAATAGGTGCTGCTAAAATATCAAGTCTGCTGAAAGCAGTTAAAATAGCTTAATCTACTTTGTACACATTTTATACGTTTTTTGTTTTGTTACAAGTCATTTTATTTAGAGACTTATTATTAGAAATGTTTCGGGAAATATTGTCCACAATGCGTCGGAGTTGGAAACACTACACTAGGTACGAAAATAAATTGGTGGGGACGCTTGATGTGTCGCAATATATCTCGAAACTATTCTAAATAATAAAACTTGTTGCTATTAGTGAGTTATGGGTAAAAACTATTTTTAAATATGAAAGGGATAAACTACACAGCCTGGCAACAGCGCACCAGGCAACGCATGTCGGTTCATTTACGAAATAGCTACGCGCTACGTTTCTTTGCAATGTATGACCGGGTATTGAAGGTAAATAGAGGAGCTTTGGTTATATGGTAAGCTATTGTCGAAGCATCTGGAGAATACTTTAAAGGGTGATGTTTTTTTTTACTTTAAGAAAATTAATAGTATTGACAGTATTTTCTTAGCCAGTCCATTTGCGGTATATTTATAAACATATTTTATTTAATAAAAAACTTTTATCCATTAAACAGATACGTGAATGTCGACCTTCGGATTAGACTATTAAAAACATTATTTGTTCAGTTACATTGTATATATATATATAAAATCAGCACAGCCCTCGTAGAATGTTGTTTAGTCTTACCACAGCATATACAGTATGTATGTACTTATAATCATAAATGCCCACGCTACGGGTATCATACACGAACTTGTTTACTTTTAATTCCAGTACAGTTGATTTCACTGTTCTTTTTATTCTTAGTAGGTAACTACGTTTTTAAATTATTTATTTTTATTATTTTTATTCAGTTTCAAATACAATGTATTATTACATTAATCTTTGAATTTTTCTATACGAGTGGAATTATGATTCTCGATAATTGCATAAAGCACAAATTATTTTGTTAAAAATTATTTAACAACATGTTGGGTGCTATCACTTATACGATTATCTATTATCTCGAGAGTATTTATTGGATTGATCATACAGGGTGATTCATTACTAATTGGAAATATTTCAACTATAGAATCCTGAACTCAAATTATGAAGATTTAACCCAAATCACCTAGATAAAATGTGTCTGCATTTTGAGTTACAGGGTGTTTTGTTTAAAAATTTATAAATTATTTCTGTCCAGTACTTTAAAACTATTTGGCGTATTACTGTCATATTTGGCAAGAAGTGTAGATACTATACATCCTACTAAATTATGTTAAATAAACGTTTCTGGCTACCATCAGAGCCGTACGACAGGGGTAAGTGACTGGTTAATCCTTCCCAAATTCTACGCCACTGGCGGAATTGCAATTTTATCACAATTTTTCTATTCTCCAATACTTTCTATGCAAATATCGTACTCTTTCTTCATAGCGATAAAGTTATTATTTTTCGAGATATTATAAGTTAAACATGAAGCTGTACAATTATTTTGTTCTACATTAATTGAGTAAACTTTAAATTCTTATTGTAAACGCTTTGTATTGCTGAGTGGCACAATTTTTTTATTTTTGTTTTTTTTTTTAATAGAACCAATAATTAAATCATACAGCCCATTTATTTCACAGAGAGTGATTAACCACGTTAACATGGATTAAACAATTAAAAACAAATAATCTAAATAAAGAAACAATTTTAATAAGAAGAAAATATCAAAACGCACAAAGAACCATACTTAAAAAACTTTTTACAACAAATATTCAATGTGACCCCCATTTACCTCAATACGTTTATTCATTCTTTCGCTAAACGATCTTCTAACTAAAAATATGTTTTGCTGATTGGCAATAAAATTATTGAAATTTAAAATTTGCTGCCATAGTTCCTGGCGAGTATTTATTGCTTGGGAATTACTAGTGATTTCATATGATCCCAGAAATAGAAATCTAAGGGATTACAATCGGGACTTCGAGGCAGCCACGTAAATTCACTACCTTTGCCAATCCAACGATGAGGAAATTGATGATCGAGATATTTCCGCACTATTAAAGGATAATGAGGCGGTGCTCCATCCTGCATGAACCACATGTCTCTTCTTCTATTAATCGACAATTCCTCTAGCGAATTAAAAAGTGTAGTTTGTAAAAACTGTAAATACGAGTTACCATTCAAATTTTCTGGTAATTCATAAGGACTCAACAAACTATCTCCAAATATACCACACCATACATTTATCTTAAATTCGTGTTGAAAATGTGATTCCCGGAACAGATGGGTATTTTCAATATCCCAATTGTGACCGTTTCTCCAGTTGAAAACTCCTCTACGTGTAAATGTGGCCTCGTCAGTAAAAATAATGTTTTCAATAAAATTACGATTTTTATTTTTTTTATTTATCATCCAATGAGCAAAATTCCTTCGTAAAGGATAATCTCTAGGCAATAAATTTTGTACCGGTGGCATATTTACACATCCTCCTATATGATGGCACCGGAGTGCTGAAATCTGTTCGCCTTTGTAGCCTACAAGTACGCTACAAAAGCTCACTGATTTAGGCACCCATACAAATTTTATGTTATGTGAGACTTTTCTTTTCAATTTGAGCTGTATCCAGGCCGTTGGAGTCTATGCCGGTAGGCGTAGCCAGGTATGGGTTAAATATTTTTGGTGGCGGCAAAGGCGCCACCCTACGAGAAGTCGTTTCTTCGTTTTCTTCTTGTATATTTTCTTTTTTTTTAATCTCAAAACACTTCAAATGCGTCATTTGAATGACATCATGTCTATTGACAGCATTTTAGTACACGACTGTTTAACGGCAGTTTAAGTACAGCCATTGTTTCATAGAATGCAGATAATCTTGCTTACTGATTCCAGCAATAAGAGAGGCCTCATGCATTGGTGCCTAAATCAATGAGCTTTTGTAGCGTAATTGTAGCCAGAAAGGCTAACAAATTTCATCACCTTGGTGCCGCCGTATAGGAGAGTGTGTAAATATGCCTACCGGCATAGATTCCAACGGCCTGGATACAGCTCAAATTGAAAAGAAAAGTCTCACATAACATAAGTATGGGTGCCTAAATCAGTGAGCTTTTGTAGCGTACTTGTAGGCTACAAATGCGAACAGATTTCAGCACTCCGGTGCCATCATATAGGAGGATGTGTAAATATGCGTACCGGTGTAAAGTGGTTAGGTCGTAAATGTTCTTTTTTCAGTATTCAAAAAACTGATGACTGGCTCACTCCAGTCATTGCTGCTAAACGCCGAGTACTTAGTTCAGGATTATCAGCAACGTTCACTAAAATATCATCCTCCTGATACCACTGTTACGCCTAAATTGTCTAGTTTCTCCTAATCGACTAAAAATATTACTGAAAGTCTGGCTAATAGTGTACACACACAGTAGAAGCAGATTTCCGCTTACCGTCAATCAGCGCCGAGCCGCGTTTATAAGCTTTCAAAATGAATGCATGTTTTTAAATTGACAAGTACACAGTTAAAGCAGGTCGACGCTTGTAACCAGCGCTAACCTGCGTTCTCGCTTTTGCCGGAATGACAATTTAGTTTATTTCTGCTTTTGGTACACGCTGGTTTAGTGGTTGTACCATGGATAAGAAAGCACTTATTGCTACCCTTTTTGAAAGACTCCCTATTTGGGACAAGAGGGAGAAGTTGCATTGCAATCGGAATGAGATTGATAAATATTGAAAGGAAATAAGCACTTAAATAAAAAGAACATCTTTCATTTTTCAAAACTTTGCTGCCGCACGCAAGGAAAATACCTAAAAACAGAATACTATCTTTTCGTTGTCGCGTACAGGAATTAGTGCGTCTTCACTTGGTTATCACAACATATATTAAAATGACCATACATCGGTTTCCTTAAGCCAACTTAACACTTATCCCCGTCCATTATCTTCTACATCATCCCATTCTAGTGCGCCTTCTCCTGGTTATATCCTAGACCCCTTAAAAGTAACCAACAACAAAATATAACTGACAATAATACTACAGATTGTATACCAACTCTCTTTCTCTTCAGTTTAGTCAAAATTTGCTTGTACTGTGTTTATACCCATAGGATGAACTCTGTTTGGATAGATTTCTTGATATTTTCGAGCAGCAGCAAGAGAGGAATAATTTTCGTTTACATAAACACAGAACATATCTCGCATTTCAAGTAAAATTGTTGTGCCGCATCATTTTCGTTTAATCGATTTTTTAAATTTTGCAACAATCACAATCTTAAGTGTGAGTAACAACTAACAGCCTCCTACTAGATCGAAACAATTAAGGCAGACCAGAGCCAACTACACAAAACCTAAGCTTATTCTGAATATATCGTACTATGAATGCGTGTATCCCGTCAAATATGACAATATTACGTCAAATAGTTTTTAAATACTGGGCACAAATAATTTTTAAATAAAACACTGTGTAACTCAAACAGGAGATTACATTTTTGTTAATACGGATTAAAGTTTCATTTGCGTAATAAATGCAAAATGCAATCCAATGTCCCAAAACACCGACATAATTATTAATACGCATTAAAATCAAAATAATTGTACAGCTTCGTGTTTGACTTAAAATATCTCGAAAAATAATAACTTTATCGCTATGAAGAGAGAGTACAATATTTAAGTAGGAAAAATTGGAGAATCGAAATATTGTGATACAATTTCAATTCCGCCAATGGCGTAGAATTTGGGAAGGCTTAACCAGTCACTTGCCCCTGTCGTACGCCTCTGATGGTAGCCAGAAACGTTTATTTAACATAATTTAGTAGGGTGTATAGTATCTACACTTCACACGCTAAATATGACAATAATACGTCAAATAGTTTTAAAGTACTGGACAGAAATAATTTTTATATTTTTAAATAAAATAATCTGTAACTCAGACAGGAGACAAATTTTTATGTGATTGGGGTTAAATCTTCATAATGTAAGCTATGGATTCTATAGTTAAAATATTTCCAATTAGTAATGAATCACCCTGTATAAGTGTAAACTCTGGAAAAGTCTCGGTTGTCTCAAATTACCTTGTATAGAGTATCCCCATACACAAAACATTTAATTATGAAGAAAGTGCTCATTAATCAGAATCGGTTTAACAAAAATGTGTTTCATATCAATGCATGACGGTATTTAATTTGTGAATTACTGTTATTTTATTGAATTTTTTCTGTAAATTATAATGTTACTGAACTATATTGTATTGTATCAGATATACACTGGACGAATTTATAAGAATAAAAAAATGTTAGAAACATGCAAATAATGTATATGCATGTTTTGCTCAAATTTTCAATAATGATTATGGTCGAATTTTGACCACTGGGCAAATAGTAGTTAATATAAATAGGTAATAAAATTGAGCACGCCGCTGCTAAAACCTGAAGCCAATCTACGGTACTTTACTTCCTTTTTATTATTCGATTTCTCATTCAAAATGGACCTCTTTCTTTCGATTAATCGTCCATTCTTGCTTCATTGGTTTTGAATACACGATGTGAACGAAGAAAGCACTCGAAATTTTTCTATTTTTCGCTCCGTTGGATAGCCAAAAGGTGTGTTATATCTTATTTCGATTCAACAAGATGTTATTTTTGCGTAAAATATTCTAAATATGCCAAGAATGTTTCAATGATTGTTTATGAAAATGAAATGTAATTTAATTTCAAGGTTTTTTTATATTAATATATTATGATTTCAAGGTACGCATGTCTCTAATAGATATGCAGATATAAGTTATAATCTGATCAAGTTATTTTTCTTAATCATAACTAAATTTAAAACTATAACTTGTACTTAATTTTGAAAAGTTACTATTTTTCCCCTTAAATGCTTGTCTGATAATAATTTTAAGAATAATCAAACGCCAATTTCTAGTATTTATTACTCCATTGCTGTCAGAAATTTATTCCCCAATACACAGGACACTAATCTGATGAGTATGGTAAGAATGTAGAAATAGAATTACGTAAGCATACAATTAAAAACAGTATTGGATCAATGTTTGTTAAAGTATACACTCTTTATACAGGGTGAATCCTGAGTTGGTTAACTTTAAAAAAAAAACTCAAAAATAAGGAAGATAAAAAGATAAAAAATTCTGTTTTAAAAATTAATATAAGTGAGAAATCTGTTTAGTTTTTATCGGTTTTACCTTTTCTGTTTTTTTTTATTGTTGGTCAGTAGTCTTGATACCCTTTTACTATCGTTTGGTGGATAATTAAATGGTAATCGCGAGGGTTCCGTAAGAATTGTCTGATAACTTAATAAAAATAATTTAATAAAACTGCAGCGTGTATTTGAAGTAATGTATTGATTTTAGGGGGTTCACAATTGACGTTATAACAGTGTAGTTGTAGTCTAAAGGTGTTAGGGTGGCTTGTTATTAAATGGCTATGCCACAAAGTATTACAAATTCAATAAGATGCGGTCCTACCGCCCCAATGTGTATATATACAAATTGTTCACATTTAAAGGGACCTACAAATAAATATTTGGGTGTTTCTTCGCGATCAATCGCCTTCGAAACTAGTAAATGAAACTAAACTATAGTAAATGGGTGTTATACGTTATACGTGATAAATAGACAAGTGATTTGTTTAATTAATTTAAAACTTAAAATTAATATGGTTCTTCGTCATCAAAAGTAGATAATCTATATTTAATTACCTAAAATTAAACGTTCGAGTGGGTTTTCGAAACCAACCCTTAAATAACCTATATCTAAAGTTCAAATGATTTAAAACTATGTGTTCGAAAGGTTTTTCGCGACCAATCACTTTCAAAGTCCCAAAAGTTATGGAAAGAGCTTACTTGTTTCTTCCGTGATGCTCTCTTTTATGGCAGGAGCTGTCTCAGGGTGGAAACTACCCCGGTAAGTACACCCCTTTGATATATTTACTTGGTTACTAGTGGTTCCCTTTTCCCTGTTGCAGATAGCCTCAGGCGTCTCGGTGTTCAGCAGGATTCCGTGTCGATGAATTGGTAGAAACTTAACTGGTTCAACCCTTGTGCTGATAGCAAGGATAAGTAAAGAAGGGTAGTTATGGAAACCCTAGACCATGGTGATTTTCCTGGCGTTATATTCAGGCTCAAAGAAAGGAGGCCTAAAATAATATAGGCAGGTGAGTAAAATTCATACCAAAAGCTTACTGTTGGCATTAAGCGGGGCACTTACCACTGATGTAATGGGGCCTTAAGGTGTAAACTGATATAGAGTCAAAAGAAAATCCACAAATTGCGATAAATAGATCCCTAGGTTAATTAATAATTACTTTTGACAATGATCTATTTCCTTATACTTGAAAAAATCCGGAAAACCGATACATGCAACTCACGAGAACCAAGATCAAAGGACAGTTTTTTTTCTTCAAAAAAAAACGGAAACCGTTAGGCAAAATGGAAGCGATTCCCACTAAGGAAGTTCTTCTTCTTGTCTAATTATATTTTGGACTGACAGTCAAGGTCTCAACCTTCAGGGTCGCCTAACCTTAGCCATTTAGGACCACCTCCCAACCGAGAAGAATATTCGACAACCGTCATATTTTGTTTGCTAACCTAACTTAACTATGCTGTTGTGATCGAATAATAACTTGTTTAATTTATTTCAGGTCATTAAAACGAAGACATCTAGAAACGAAGGAGATTTAGGAACAAAGGAGATTTAGAACCGAAGGAGATTTAGGAGTACTTTTCCCTGTGGAGATAATAGTCCTTTGTACGATGTTACCTTACTTATAAATAAATGTTTTATCTCAAGTGGGAAGAGTTTATTTACCTTAGAAAAATGCAAGAAAACCACCAAAAGGTCGGAACATTTGGTGATTGTAACAGTCTGTGTGATTTTAATAGTATTATTTCAATAGCTTTACCTCTCAAGCCTATCCTAGTCCTAAAACTTTTATTAATCTAATTCAACGGACTTATAGGGATACGGGTAATTTGCGAGAACATCGTGGTGGACATGTAGGAAGGTCCAATTCGAGAAGACATGAATAGTTCAGTGAGTAAAAAGATAAATTATTTTATTAGAAATTAAACTAAACGCTTTCGGCTTACAAAGCCATCATCAAAGCCATCCTAAAAAGCTTTACAAATTAACAATTAAAAAATAAAATTATGTTAAACTTACAGATACATTTGAGTCGTCAAGTACAACAAATACAATAAATTGTAGGTAAGTAAAGGCACCAAACCTAAGTTAATCCCTTAATTACCTATTTTGACATTTGATAGTGGTTATAAAACATAAAAAGACTGACAGAGGACAATGACAAGTATATTTGAGTGCTCGAAAGTGGTTCTAGGGTCAACCGGGTTAGACAATACTGATCATAGGAGGAGGAAAAGCGCTTTAAAAAAGTGAAAAGGATATAGAAAAGACAAATTACTACCTAGATTTATACTAGGCAGTAACATAGCAAAGTAAAGACACTTATGGCGCCCTTTACGACACAGCCGTTTGCTGAAATGCCTATTCTACGACAGGACAATAAGTAATTTAGCAATTGGCAAGTGACCACCTAGAATTTAATGTACTCTACTGAGACTACTTTAAATATACCTGCGCTAATAAGTGTACGGAAAACTATTGCATTTGCTTTTACATTTACGCATTTTATCTGAAATCAATAGTACATAATTACATACGTAAATGAGTTTTAGGTATAAAACCGTCAAATAGTGACACGTTTAGGTGCTTCGTTTTCGCTTACAGGCTCCGGAGATAACTTATGGAAAGTTCAATTTTCCTTAACAGAAATTAAAGGTATGTTACCTATATTTTTACGCAAGCCGTGTTAACTAAATGGTTAACTAATAGAACTAGGCTTCGGAAAACCAAAGGCTTTAATGTTGCAAGTGGCCAGAGGATTGAACTAAGGGCGTAATCTTGTAAGAAAAAATCGAAATTTCAACCGATTTGTCCACACATGTCGAATTTATGAAAACATACATCGTCACTACTCCAAAAAACATATTGGCTTGATGACCCGAATGGATAAATGCATTTTGGTGGCGGAAAATATATCTATTAAGAAAAATCTAATTTTCCATGTATTATCCTCAAGAGCTACTCGTAAATTTCCTCTCAATCTACTCAACATCGAGGTTTGTATGCGAAAATTAGGGATGCCGCGAGACAAGACGAGACGAGAGAGTGATCTATCTCGTTTCGTCTTGTAGGGCGAGAGAAAACTGTTCTCTCGTCTCACCGAGAAGACCCTTCTCTCGCTCGAGAAGGCCCTTCTCTCGCTAGAGAGAGCCTTTCTCTCGTCTTGTCTCGTCTCGTTTCTCTCGTGATAAAACAATATCAAATTTAAATTTGAAAAAGACGAAACATGAAAAAACGATAAAATTTGTAAGACAAAAACAAAGAATTTTTCAAGTAATTTGCGCATTAGTACCCAAATTTGACGATAAGAAATACTTATGTCTCTCTGTCTGTCACAGTCGTTTTATAATTGAAAATAAAAGTAATAAGTGCCCCAGATTAGGCGTTAACTAAAAACGAAAATACTTTGTCTTGTAAGTCAGGTGGGGAGGGGGGGAAGAGGTTAAATTTAAAGTTAGAATTTTTCTAATGCAATCCTGCGATGTCAAATGAAAGCATTTTGTAGTATATTTTCAAAATGCAAGAAAATAGAAACATAAAACAAAAACGATGTGAAATTAGAGAAACATTATGATATTTTTTGTTATAATGAAATGCACTTTACTTGAGACGTAAAATAGAGGGCGTTACTATCACTTAATTTTCTAATGGAAAGTAAAGTCATGTAATACCTCATTGGAAAGATATTTTAATTATATTTACGTCCAAGCAAACAGTTTTAATTTTTTTTTGTTTTAGAAAAATTACATTCTTGATAATCCTCGTGTGCCGCAATAATCCTAGAAATGTTAGATAATGCTAGAAGATAATTTTGTAATAAGCTTTTTTGCCAAGAAGTTATGAAAAATTTAATACGTCAAGTGGTTTTTAAATCCCCTTTGATATTCTTAATTTATTTATTTTAGTAAATACAAGAAGCGTTTCCTTAGTAATAAACAATAATTGTTAATACGAGAGTTATCAAGAATGTAACTTATTAGTAAAGGCCCAGAACATGTCTGTATAAGAACAAAGTACCAGCTACAAAAAATTGCCATTTGTGCAGCGTTAAATCCCTCTAACAGTAAAAAACTTTGATATTGAAGCGGTAAATAAAAAAAAAGAATTTAACCAACTATATGAATTTATTTAATGTAATTTCTGTAAAAACATGAAAACCTAAATCTGTTTACATGAACGTAAAAATATAGAAAATATCTTTCAAATGACCCTACATGACCCTACTTTCCATTAGAAAATTTAAAGCTATCTTACGTATCTCAAGTAAAGTGCATCTCGTTATAACAAAAATATAATATCTCTTGAGTTTTACCTTGTTTTTGTTTTGCCATTCTCTTTTTTCATTTAGAAGTTAAAATAGAGGAGGGTACAATTTTCGTCCTCAATGTATTACCTTTTCTTTGACAGTTTTTCACAAAAACTCTTAAAATTATCTTCAAAAGTAACCTCAGAAAAGCAGAATGGATTAAATATAAGAAATGATTGTATAAATTCTAAATAAATGAAATGAGAAATATTTTTTCTTATAAATCTCTATTTATAAAATCCTTTTCGTCCGTGTTTCATACATTATTTTTATTTGAATGTGCTAATATATATTAAAAAAATGTAGAAAATTAAATCCGAAATGTTATTTTCAATTTTTCTTATAACTGAGATGGCTGTGATTGATATGAATAGCTAGGTATATTTTTGGTAAGAATTGAACAGTTTCTGTCATGTCAGTGTGCTTATCTGTCAAATAGATATAATAGTTATTGTTTTATTTAGTTGTTCTTATTCAATTAAAAATGTTTTTATTCAAATTTGATATACACGTGGATTATGGACTACTATTTTACAATAGCAGTATTAAAAGGTAAACTGAAAGTAAAACTGAATGTTTAGATAGCAGAGTCGCTTTACTTTTGTGGCCTAGGCCTTTAAAGTATTTTTCAGTATTTCATTTGTAGTATACTCAAAAGTTATCCTTTCCGATTATGTTTTTTGTCCTAAAAACGACGTTTCATGCCACATTCGAATAAAAAACATGTTTTATTAAACTTTCAAATCTTGCGCTCTTATTGAAACACCCATTATATTCGTTTACTCTTGTCATTATTAACTTTGGGGGTGGACTCAACACCTATCAACTAGATCCTAGCGACTTTAAACTGTATGGTGTCTCCTAACTCACTCATGATTATACGGTGAACTATAATTAGGAATGGGCCAGAACAAATCCCTTGTTCCACTCATATTCAACGTAACTCAATCTACTAAGCAATATTAGAATTATATATTATTAATTCTACTCCACAAAATTAAACTTTATACTAACATTAAAATTAAACTTTTGGAGGTAATATAGACAAAAGGTTATTACTATTACACAAGTTATCTTCAATTAATTTTCTCTATTTTGAAATTAATTAGTGATTGCTTAACTTTGTTTTTCCGTCTAATGAACAATTGGCTTTCTTTCAATTTCTTCAAATAATTAATTGAGTTGTAATGAAAAATAATTATCCAAACTACCTAGGTTCATTTAATTATATTATTTTCTGTTTTATACAGGATGTACAACTGTTTCAAAATTCATAATTTATTATTTACGTAATAACTATGTGTATATCGTTTTTATGCAAATATTAAAAGGTGTTGAATTAAAAAAAAATCAAAATAATAATCATTTACCTGAACGAGTTTTAGACGGATCAGTAAGAACGGTCAAAACGGTGTAAATTTTTCTTACGAAAGGTATTACCGACAAATCTATTATTGTTAGTAAAAGATGAATTCAATTTTTTTTAAATACTTATAAATACAATAAAAAGGATTTTAATCATTTCTTTTCAGAAATAGTATATGTTTTAGTGGAATTAATTTAAAAGGCTTATTGAACATAGTATTTTTGATTTTTTAATGATTTTTTTATATTTGATAATTACTTTAATGAATTTGCCTTAATTGGAAGTAAAAATTGCAACTTTGACTTTGAATAACTCTTGAACTCGTTTGAAATATATTTTGTATGTGAAATACAGAGAGAGAGAGATGCGTATATAATCTTAGGTGACGTAGGTGTGACGTAAGTGAGTGTCGTGGCATAGTGACGTAATGCAATCAAGTGCAATTAATGTGTATGTTATCTTAAGCATTGCGACCGGGGACCTCCCTCTCCGTTTTGACATTTTTCGCGATAATATGTCTGTTTGCGTGTTTGTATCCACAATAACTCAAAAACGGATAAAGATAAAAATCCCAAAATTTATACTTACGCTATAATCCATCCTGCGATGAGCTAATTTGGGCTTAGCAGGAGCATTTGGATGGGTACCTTATCGTGAGTCGTTTTTCTACTTTAATGTGTATGTTTCAGTTATTTATGAATGGAGAAGAAACTCGTAGAAGTCGTTTGTGATGTCATTCTCTATTATTTTTATTATATGTATATATATATATATATATATATAATTTCTCTAAACTGGACTATAATGGGATACCTCTGGTAAAGCGCAAAATTATAATTTTCTCATTATTTCCGTTGGCAATAAAGATATGAAAAAATATTTGGGATAAAATGTATATGGAGAATTTTTATCTCTAATTCACATTCAAACAGTTTTTGATTAGATGGACCGAATTCAATAATATTAGATACCTTTACTGAACAGTCTTGTGCTGGATTATTTTTGATATTATAATAAATATATTAATTTCTTTGATATGTATCACGTATTACATTTAAAAAAAAAACTGAATAATTCCTAAATTCTATTAATGTTTTTTTTTTTTCAGGTAAGTTTTGCACACGTCACACTACATAGAATCGAGTAATGACCAGGTATGAAGGTATAAATATAATAATTTAAATAAAATAAAAAATTATAGTCATGATTTTATTGCAGACTGCAGACTCCTATAAAATTCAAATAATATAACCAAATATCACGATACTGAACATTCCCTTGTGAAATTCAAGGAAATATGGGTTAAACAAAAAGGTGCAGAGTTGCCAGGAAGCATATAAAGTGTCCTGGCAACACTAGAGCAGGCAAATACTTGACTATGACTAAACAGAATCTGCGCCTGATCATATGCGTCCTGACTGGTCATTACCAAGTAAGGAAGCATCTCTATTGCACGAGACTGTCAGAATCCGTATTCTGCATGAAGTGCGAACAAGAAGATGAGATCATCGAGCATATTTTTTACGATTGTCCGACGCTCTCATTTATTAGATTTGTGTTTGGTGAGAATTGGCTAACATGCCGGTATAAGAGAAGCACCTCTTGGCGACGCGACGTTGTCAACTACATTAAATCTGTATACTGGCTCACGAGCTAGATGGTGCCTATCAACTTAGGAGGATGCACAATGGGCCTAGTTATAGATACAAATACAGTAAAGTAATTATAAAAATTGACAGAAAACCTATTATCCGTCGGGGGAAACTAATTTTATAACACATCAACGTGTTATTGTTATGTTGGAATTGTGTGTATTGTATCCCAAATTCAGGAGTATCTATCTCAATAAGAGTTCCTCACATATTTGGAACTTTTTGCAAATGAACGTTATTGTGATATTGTTTCATGCGGGCGTATAGGGTGCGAAGAACATAACTGTAAAACTTAAAGAAGAAACAAAACTTACAAACATTCAATTTTTATTAATAACATCCGTACCTGGCGCTGGGAAACAGTAACAAAGCCTACACAGAACACGAGGCTAATGACCTTAGTTTTCAATGCCGATGATACCAAATTAAAAAAAAAACATTTTATCCTTGCAATATTTATATAAAAGTTAAATAATTTAATAATATGCGTACCTGTCGATAAAATAAAACACAAGATTGTTTAAATTATGTATATTAATTTTCTATGACCTGTACATACATACTTTGATTACTATACGGTATCTGTATCTGTAACGTGTGTAGGGTGGGTTACCCCCACGGCACTTAGGCCTCATTAGGCCCACTGTGCATCCTCCTAAGATGATAGGCACCTCCTAGCTCGTCAGCCAGCCTACAGATTTAATGTAGTTGACAACGTCGCCAAGAGGTGCTTCTCTTATATCGCCCGGGTTAGCCGATACTCGCCGAACACAAATCTTCTAATAAATGAGAGCGTCGGGCAATCATAAAGGATATGCTCGATGGTCTTATCTTCTTGTTCGCACCCACTGCAGAGTGCGGATTCTGACAGCTTTATGATATGGAGATGCTTCCGTACTTGGCAATGACCAGTCAGAATGCCTGTGACCAGACGCAGATTCTGTCTAGTCATAGTCAAGTATTTGTTTGCTGCAGTGTTGTCAGGATAACTTAAGAGCTCCCTGGCAACTCTGCAGTTTCTTGTTTCATCCCATCTTTCCTTGAATTTCACAAGAGAATGTTCTTTAATTAGGTCTGTCACTACCGATTTTTTCAGGCCAATAGAAGGGCCAGGTCCAAAAAGTATTTGGTTGGCTGCTTTCTTGGCTAGTGAATCGGCAAGACGATTATCTTTCGATGTGGCGTGACCTTTGATCCATCTTAAGGTGACCACATTGTTGATGGATAGTTCGGCCAAAGCTTCATGACATTCTAGTACTAACCCTGAATAAATTCGTGGTCTGTTCAGGGTGAGTAGTGCTTGTCCGCCATACGGTGCAAGAGAGAGGTCCGACACGCCCAATATAGGGCGCGGCAATTTTTATTCCTATGCCACAGTTTATAGCTAAAGAATCAGATCGCTTACTCTGGGTCGGCACTTTTGATCTCAATGTTCCAGTTTATATACTGCGCAACTCGGATAATACAATATATGACAATCGCCTATAATAATACAGCAGTCTTATGCGTATCCTGAATTTGTATCCCTGGAGTGGATGTTATTTTGGAACTTTCAACTGGTCCGAGTGAGCTAACTAATTCTTTAGCAATAAACTGTGACTCCAAAAATAATATTCACTGATACTGACAGCAGCAAGCAAAATATTAGGTGCGTTTTAATCATCCGCTTTTGCTTCCGGAATTTTCGGTTTAGTCGTTTTAACCTGTCAGATTGAAACAAGAAAACCGACAATTCCGAAGCAGAAGCGGATGATTAAAACGCACCTATTAAAAATATTGCAAGATGTAGGCAACACGTAATAAGGGATCAAAATGGCGGAGTTTTCTATCTCCTTTTAAAAGGCACTCAGAAAGCTGCGCAGTGCGACCATTCTCCGTATAGTAAAAGAAAATCAAAGTATGTGCCTGTACCTGAATGTAAACAAACAGTTTGACATAAGTTGTCAACCTTGACCTTCCCTCTTCTCTTTTATTAATCTAATTGCAATTTTTCAAATTCCAAATTACTTTTTCATTGCTAAAATCTACATTCACTTTCATTTATTCAAATTTAAGTTCAAGGCCAAGGTCATCTGGTCCTAAAATATGGTCATTTGTTGGCAACCCTAGATTGTCATTCTGACTGAAGAACTTTCTTCCTCTTCTGTCCTTTTTCGACTAGCTTTCCTTGGTCCATGTGGTACCTGAAAATTTAACGAATTTTATTCGGATTATTTGGCTAATAATAAAAAGAGAAAGTTTACCTTTAAAGTATATTTGTCATTATTGGCAACACCTTGTTGTGGAAATAGTACTTTTCTTCCAAAGGCCACCTAACATCTACGGTAAGTCCATACCGACCATGCTTTAGTTTATATGTAGAATATTCCCTCTATATTCTTCTGTAGAGCTTCTTGTGGTGCTCCTGTAGTATTATTTAGTAGCTATTAGTTAATTTGGACACACTATCGTCATAGCTTGGCTTAGCGGTTCCAGTAGAGGAAGTAACCCGTACTATAGTTCACCGCTTCCTGCTTAGCTTGTTGGTCCAGCCCTTAGTAACCGATCGTTAACTCTGACGAGAACAACCTCTGGATGGTAGATCATCAGGAAACCACAGAACAAGTACGAACATTCCATTGCCTAAGCTCTATTTTAGTCTCGCTTAGCTTCCTTGTATATAGATTATTGCTAATAACATTACCTTGCATCACCTTTCTCTATATATCGTTAATAACATCATTGTCTCATCTTGTATATAAATCCAAACCCTTTTTTGCAGGCTCGTTTCTATATTTATAATCTTCTTTTTTTAACCGTGTGGTTTAAGATGAATGGGACAGTAACATCTCGCTGTACTGTAACCCATCGCCTATCTTAGGCTCCATTTAGATTTATACTTATTATATTATAGTTGGCCGTACAACATTCTGTTGAAAAAATCATTTCTCACCAGTTCAAGAAATTAACCTACATTCTTATGTAATCTGCTTCGAATCGTATATTCCTTAGACTTGAAGTAGCTTCATAAAAATAAGAGAAATTTAAAGGCATTATTATTATGTAGACGAGCATACCTTTAAAATATGCCATAAAAATGATTGTACCATTTAGGTACAATTCAAAGTAAAATTGGAATAATAAAATAAATAACATTTATTTTAATAAATTTCAAACAAATATTCCTTGCTAGGAAGTCTACTTTCTTATTTCCGAACACTCCCTCATGTCCCAGCACCCATTCATGATTGATCTTATATTCTGTCAGGGCCTGAAGGTATTGTTGGTAGTCCAATATCAGTTGTACTTCTACCCTTTCCAGAACAGCCTGACTCTTATAATATAGACTCTCTCATCTCTAAGAGAGTCATTTAGCCCAATTACCGTGTTCTGCAAACAGAACTTATTGTATTGCTGTTACTTCGGCCTGGAAGACTGTTGTATAACACGAAACACGCATAAATCAATTTCTGATTGGTTTGTAGTAAATACTTCTTGTAGTACTCCATATTCATAAAAAAAAATTTTAAAAAATATGGTCTGATTTTCCAAGATTAAATGTACTTTTTAAAATTTTGATTGCTCTTTCAATAAAATATTTTTTTGAGACATTTGCACTTTTCCAAAATTGAATTACGTTTTTTAGGGCGGTGGGTGATTCAGTGGTTAGAGTCTGGACTTGCGAATCGAAGGGTCCGCGGTTCGAATTCCACCGATGCGGGAATTTTCTTAATTTAATTTACTTATTTAAAAATAATTCTGATGTATAGGTAGGATTCCCCATTCCGACAATTCACTGTTCGGTTCTAATTAACAGTGCTGTTCCTAAAGTGGCACTGGAAAACAATAATAATGTCTTTCTGTAGGAGTGCAGGAGTATTAAAGTACTAGCACACCTGCACTTGTCGAAATCGAAGACACCAGTAAAAAAAAAAACAAAAAAACCGTTTTTTTTTATATAAACAGCAATATAAAAATTCCTCTTTTTTAATCATTTTTTTGAAAAAAAAGAAACCAAATAAAATTTTGAAAAAGTGCCTCCAGATGAGCACTGATTTAACCTGTACTTAAACGTATATATTTTTTCCTACGACCACTTAGGAAAGTGACACATATCACACTATATAGTCCTATGGAAAGTGCCCTATATCACACGCGTATGAATAATAATTTACTTTCCACCCGTGTACGAATATGCTACTTTCCGCAGTAGCTGTCAGAAAATGTCAAACACATAATCTCTATTTTGATATATGTAATGTCCATATTAATACTAAAATCGATATGATTGTTAAATTATTGAAATTGTTGTAAATTAGATCCTAGATATTTATCTTTAACAATTATTATTAAAATAATTTTAAAATAACTAAGATATGTTTGTTTTTTATTCTGGTTAAATACATCCATACATAAATACATCAAGAGTACCTTTTTTAAAGTAAATGAGTTGCGCAATCTAAATTTCATACTCAAACTTCTTTTCTTCCATTGGCGTAGAATTTTTAAAGGTGCAATTATTTAAAAAATCAAGTTCTACGCCTATGTATTATTATCGGACAAAATTTTAATACCATTTTTTTTGCCACATAAAACTCTACCAATATACCAAATTTCAGCAAAATCGCATATGCCGTTTTAAATTTATATGGGAAAAACGATTTAAAAATTGTAACTTCAAGGCCCTCTGGAGCCCAAACGAAGCAACTTTGTACTAAGGTAATTTTACTTAAATCGACTTATTTTGGTCTAAGGAATATGTGGTATGTTTTTGTAAAGACCTTTTACAGACACCCTGTACTATTCTTTTACTAAAAATAAAGTTTAAAAGTCGTATATGTACTACAAAACCCTACATACAAGTGAACACTCCTCTTAAGCTTAAACAAATATTAAACAAACAAAAAATTGATTAATACATTCTGCTGTCGTTGTGTTTTAAATTACCCCACGCTGCCCTACTCATCAAGTTTTGGCGAAATGAAAATTCGGACACCAACCACACCACAAAATCTTTTAAAATTCCACTTATTTTCGGACCGCTCACCATCTGTCGCTGCTGCGCCCAGCCCAGCACGCTCTTCACTTCACTCCCGTCATTCTTTTATCGATATAGTTTCCGTCCCAAGTCCTAACCAACGCCAACGAGGCAGATGTTTTTTTTTTTCGTCTCATCATCCGACGGCAGGCATATCGGCATTGAATCGATAACAGTTTTCAAAAGAAATACCAATATCGTTGTGGTTTGTGCGGTTTGAACCTCGAGATGCAGTCGAAAACACGATCGACTATCATAAAGAAACAAGAAATGGTTATTATTAGAATTGATAAACATACAGATTGTGAGCTCAAAAAGTCCTAAGAAAGTTTTATTTTTTTTTTAACATAACCGAGTTATTCATGTATGAAATTTCAATTAATGTCAAATAAATTTGGCACTAACGCATAATTGAAAAGTGGCATTCAAGAAATCAAAAAATCATTCATTAAATAGTTATTTAATTATAATCATAAACATGTTTTTTTTTATCGCATCGTCTTATTTTTGCAAAACTTGATCATTTCTCACAATAAAATTGAATTATGACATAAATGTGCCGAAAAGTGACATTTCTAACCCTTCACTATACTATACTGTGGATGTCATCTCTCTCTGTATCTGTAACGTGTGGAGGGTGGGTTACCCCCACGGCACTTAGGCCTCATTAGGCCCATTGTGCATCCTCCTAAAATGATAGGAACCTCCTACTTCGTGAGCCAGCCTACAGATTTAATGTAGTTGACAACGTCGCCAAGAGGTGCTTCTTTTATATCGGCCGGTGTTAGCCGATTCTCGCCGAACACAAATCTTCTAATAAATGAGAGCTTCAAGCAATCGTAAAGGATATGCTCCATGGTCTCATCTTATTGTTCGCACCCTCTGCAGAGTGCGGATTCTGACAGCCCCATGATATGGAGATGCTTTCGTACTTGGCAATGACCAGTCAGAATGCCTGTGACCAGGCGCAGATTCTGTCTAGTCATAGTCAAGTATTTGTTTGCTGCAGTGTTGTCAGGATAACTTAAGAGCACCCTGGCAACTCTGCAGTTTCCTGTTTCATCCCATCTTTCCTTGAATTTCACAAGGGAATGTTCGTTAATTAGGTCTGTCACTACCGATTTTGTCAGGCCAATAGAAGGGCCAGGTCTAAAAAGTATTTGGTTGGCTGCTTTCTTGGGTAGTGAATCGGCAAGACGATTACCTTTCGATGTGGCGTGACCTTTGATCCATTTTAACGTGACCACATTGTTGATGGATACTTCGGCCAAAGCTTCGTGACATTCTAGTACTAACTCTGAATAAATTCGTAATCTGTTCAGGGTGAGTAGTGCTTGTCTGCTATCTGTATAGATGAGCATGTTCTTTCCAGAGATATTGTTTCTGGTTATTACTAGAATTGATAAACATACAGATTGTGAGCTGTGTATCATATCAAAAAGTCCTAAGAAAGTTTTATTCTTCTTTTAACATAACCGATTTATTCATGTATTAAATTTCAATTAATGTCAAATAAATTTGGCACTGACGCATAATTGAAAAGTGGCATTCAAGAAATCAAAAAATCATTCATTAAATAGTTATTTAATTATAATCATAATCACGTTTTTTTTTTTCTATAACATCGTCTTATTTTTGCAAACTTGATCATTTCTCAGAATAAAATTGAAATATGGCATAAGTGTGCCGAAAAGTGACATTTCTGACCCTTCACTCTATATCGACTGTGATTGGTGGATGTCATATCCGTACAGTGTCCTTAGTGGAATACTATATAGTGGATAAATGAAATTATTTCCATTCATTATACTGATATGGCCTACTTATTAATTCTGTAGTCTGTGCATAAAACAGATATGTGGATATAGAAAAAAATTCTTATGTATTTCTAGGGTTCGATTACAATAAGAACACAGCTGCGTCATCATTTGGCTTAGCGCTATCTTTTTTTCTAAATTACATATTTCTTCTTTTATTTTGTTTGTATCTTTTTTATTTTCAGTGTATTTTTTCAATTCTTCAAACTTCTTCAATGTTTCTTCTTTATCTTTTTTCAATTTTTCTCTAGCTTCTAATGGCTCTCTTGATTTCCAATATTATATCAATCAATTATTTTGTATATTCCTTTCTATTTTTATTATAAAATTTGGTGTTTATTTTTCTGTAAATTTTTAAAAAGAGACAGTTTTTGAATTTAAAAAAAATATACATGCCAAATTAAGTAGGTATTTCCAATATATTTCAAATAACATCGGTCATAATAATTATGTATATACAATTATGTATTAAACAATTTTGAACAATTTACTTAAATTGGCTTTTTGTTACTGGTAATCTTCTGTTTTGTTGATTATTAAATGAAAAAAGCAAAAATCGGAATTGTGTCAACCAGATTGCTTCATTAAATCTATTTTGGACCACTTTGAAAAGTTATAGATAATATTTGGAATCTATTTATTTTTAGATGTTGACAATTTCACTAGTCCTAAAACTTTTGCACCTAATTTGGAATATTACAAAAAATGTTTACAAAACTAATTTTCCCAGTTTCAATTCAAAATTGTTCCAATGAATTAATTTTTTTTTAATTATGTCAGAAATTATCTCGTAAGTGATTTTTTGAAATAATTATTCTTTTTCAGTAATTTTCATAAATTAGTAGAAACCTGAATAAATGTAATTTCTTTTAAAAAAAGTGTGGTTATCAAAAAAGTATAATGTGAAACACGTACTCGTTTGAATCGTGAGAAATTAGCTTCTTTCAATCCTTGGTGCTCAATATATTGTTTACACTCATTTTGTTATTATTCATGTCATAAAAGTAAATATATTAATTATTGTTCTTATCGTCCTGTTCGAAATCCATTTATTTTTGGCGATTTGATTTCAATACCTTCTGTTTTATTTAAAATTCCTGTTTAACTTGCAGAAACAGAAGAAATATTTGAAACACGAAACAGTATAATTAAATTCCCAAATTTGCCGTAAATATTTGAATAAAACATCTCTACAATTTAGATATGCACTTTCAAAATTTAATTTAGTTACTTTTAAGATAAGATATAAAATAATTAATAGTTGCTTGAAGTAACCAGTAAACAACACTCCGATAAAACACACTTCAATTTAGGTGTTGACTTTTAGATAACATTTGTCGGTTGGTTGTTGTTTTCAGATTTTCGTCGTCTTAGTGGTCGCCTAGTAATTCCAAGAGAAACACTACCATACTTGTTTCCGTCTTTTAGTTTTTAAATTTTTGTGGATGATTATTATATTATTAAAGAGATATTGCAAATTTCTATAACGTCAGCCACTAATAGTGACAACGTAATTAGAGGCAAATAAATTCCATGCTAAAATAAGATTTATTGTAAACCTGAAATTTTGACATCAGAGTCCTTGTCCTTTTATATATTTCTAACCTCATTTTAAAAATTTTAAATTACAGTTCATCTTTTTTGTTGTTTATAATAGTACATAATATGGAAGATGCATTAGAAATTACCATTTTAGAAGGTTTAGATGAAGATGAAGTAAATTTTATATTTGATTAGTCTAATAACAAAGACAATATCAAAGCAATATCATAGTATAATTGAGCCTAAAATATTATTATTTTAAAAGTTATTGAGTTAATAAACAATTCGTTTTTTATGGGTGCGCCCTTGTTATTGGCTCTTAAGAGTTTCTGCGCGAAGGCAACTTCGTTACATTCTTCTAAATTGTCGACGAAAAATTCACCTGGAATTCTCAACGTCGCGGGGTACTAAAAACCATTTGTGCAACGGAACATTGTAGATCTTCCTTAAAACAGCTTCTAAGTTCCAATAAGACCCAATCTTCAGATTCGTGACAGAATATTGCTGCCTTTAAAACCCTATGCCAAGGTGCCAGAGTGAGCCATTCCATGACACATTAAAAATTCTCTTTCGAAGACTTTTGAGTTCAGAAGGTCGAAGGTCTTTGGAAACATGGCAGTAGATGCCTTGAGAAAAGCTAAAAGGGGTAAATAACTGAAGTTTTAAAGAGTCATTATTTATTTTTAACAAATCTTGAAGTTCTTGATCGGTCTTTTGTTCTCTCGCTAACCCCCCCTCTGCCCCCTGTTTCAATTACTGGCAGTGTTAAAATAACCTACAAGCAGGAGAGCAAATATGCTATATGGTTTTGATCTGAAGAAATATGTACGATGTGGGTTGAAAATTAGCCAATAAAGTCGAGTTGTCTAGCTTGACGTGGAGAATCTTTATCTAATGTTTGTCTTAAAGCAAATGTTATTGGTTTATGATCAGTCTTAATAATTAAGTATCGTCCTTCAATCATGTATCTAAAGAATTTTGCAGATTCGTAAATTCCAAGGAGTTCTCTGTCGTAAGTACCTACTATAGTTTATTTGCGTGATTTGTAAGCAGCTCCCCAACTCCTTCAAGCAACTGTTCTAAGGATGCCCCCATGACGAAGTTCGATGCATCGGTAGTTAGACAACGAACGGGGTCGTCTATAGGATGTGCCAATAACGCTGCGTCTGCTTAAGCTCGTTTGCAGTTTTAGAATGCAGTCTCAAACTTGCGATTCCAATCTACACGGCGATGATCATTCTTAGTAGCATTTTTTAAAGTATTCGTTAAGCAAAGACTAATAAACTGCAGCATTTTTAAGAAATCTTCGAAAAAAGTTTATCGTCTCCAGGAAACGACGGAAATTTTTGATATTTTTGGCTTTGGATAACTTATTATGGCATCCTCTTTTGCCGAAATAAGATATCCCAGGTATTGAAGCTCAGGTAATCCAAAATAATATTTGATGGGTTAAGTGCTACTCCGTAATCCTAAAGTCGTTCAAAAACTATTTTTAATTGGTTTAGATGTTCTTGCTCTCTATTACACTAGCAATTAGTATGTCAATAATAGAACAGTAAACGAAACCTAAAAATTGATGAAAAATATTATTAAATCATTGGAAAGTTTGTAGCATTGTTTTGTGAACATCGTGTTCTGCATTAGGGATTTGGTGGTAGGCTCGAACGAGGACCAGTTTGCTGAAGATCTATTTATTTAGTAGAATATTTGAAAAGTCTTGAATATGTTAGATAGAATACCTATCTGGAATTATTTGGTTTAGTCGTCGGTAATCTCCACAAGGCCTCCAACTTCCTGGATGTGACTTAGCAACCAAGTGGAGTGGGCTTACCCAACAGCAGTTTGAGGGTCAACAATCATGTATGCAAACTCAAGTTTCGCCATTTTTAATTTCTCAGAAGATAATCTGTAGGTTTTTTTGAATGAAGCAGGACCATTGGTTACTATATGGTGAAAAACTGAATGGTAGCCTTTCGGGAGAACAGGTGAAGTACGTAAAACCTCAGTGTCATGGTTATACTTGACGAAATGAGCAAATTAAGATAATTTAGTTGATGTATCGATTAATTTGTGATGTTGCAGATCGACCAAAAGACTGGAATTTCAAGAAATCTGCACCAATGATTGCACGATAAACATCTGCAATCACAAATTGCCATTTGAGAGATCTTCGAAGTGGCAAATCTAATCATAATAATTTATAGCTGTATGTATTAATGACAAACCCATTTGAGGCATATAAGTTTAAATCAATGGGTTTGGACTTGAAGTCAGCACCAGTATCCACTAAAAATTGCATGCCCGATTTGCGATCAGTTAGGAAAAGACGATTTTGCGATAGAACTGTAACATCTTCCAACGTCTTAAATTGAGGAGATATTTTTCTTAGTTTTCCGACGCGGAAATTTGGAGTATTAGCTGGTATGTACAAGGTTAGGTACATTTTCTGGCTTTTTCTCCAAATTATTTGTGATAAAAACACATTTGTCTTTTGAATTCGCTAAATAATTATGCTGGTGTCTATTTTAAAAATTTAAAAGTCATGTTAAGGTTTGGCGAGAGATTTAATCAAATTTTCCTTTCTCTTCGATATTTTTTAAAGGCGAATCTTGCTGAGCGGCGGAGGAGTTGGATCGGGAAAGAGCAACTAATTGATTATCTATGCCAAAAGTACCAAATTCTAAAATTTTGTCATCGATTTGTCATTTCATAAATCTCGAGTCCTTCACTTGTTGATAATACTAATTGAATGCGGGAAGTGTTTGCAGCCAAAGAGTACGTAAAACCTGACTACTGATCCAGTCAGTTGCTAGTATTTTCATTTCTTTCAATAGTTGCGAAGGTTTTTTGTCTCCTAGCTTTATATCGGAAGAGAGTTTTTAGCTGTTTGATTTCGGATTCAGAAAAATTGTTATGAGCTACTCTTTAAGAGTTTTGTATTTAAAAAAATCAGGAAGTTTTGTTATTAAATCACAAATCTGTTGTAGAATGGTGCTATCTACGGTAGAGGTAACAGTAAAGTATTTAATATTATCTAATCTAATTTTAAACTATGCTTCTACTTGAGCAAACTAAAGTGTTGGATTGTTTTTCCAAAAAAAAGGGGAAACTTCACAATTTTGACATCGTTAATTTCGACGTCCGAACGAGGAGGGGTTCCATTTTCTGAAAGAGGGGTTCCATTTTCTGGCATAGTTGGGGTCACCAAATGTACAATGCTGTTCGCAGTTTTACCATAAATAAAATACGATTAACGCAAAGCTTCTTTATTTCCTTTTCACAAATATTTTTAACTGACTTTTAGGTACAAAATAACAAATTGTCAAGTTTTTAACTTTAACTAAATCTGCGGTAACCGGAATTTATTACCATGATAACAATAGTTGCCGCCATAAGTCAACCCACCCCATCTTAATTAAGTCAAGTTGATTTTAATCTTGAAGCAAAACTTATTAGTTACTGTTGAACAAATATTACTAGATTTTTAAATTGAGACGAGCTTTACTTGCTGATATACAAACAAAACAAACCATTGAAAAAAGACAATTCATCTTGAATATGGTACACCTTTTCTTCTGTGCAGGTCCTGAATAACCAAAATGCAGATGAAAGTGCAAGAAATTGTGAAAAATATGATAAAAATTAGGATAATGGAAGAGAAGTATCTTAGAAACATTCGCTTTGTCGAGTATTAAGCCATAAACAATATCCAGGTTCACTATAGGTATAAAATAATAATTATTTGAATTAATTATTTAATAAGTTTTTCAATGTTTAAAACTATGTTATGTTGGGAATGGGGTGTTAATACACTGCGACCTAAAAGATCTATTGTGCCCCCTTCTGTCGCCAATGCACCAAGGAAATGTATCAATGCCTATAACGACCCTTCCAATCCTATTTTCTCAATGAAGTGTAGGATTTTTAAAACAAAAAGATCTTATTCATTTTCCTTAATTATTTTCATATACAAGTGTTTTTCTGTATTATTCAATTAATTATAAACTTTGGTAAGCACTGAACTTTATTTCTGTAAAAACACTACTTATCTATTAATTTGAACTTTTCCTTAAATTCAACTTCAGCTCCGCGAAGTTTTTCAAACATCCTTAACACAATTTTCTGAATACCTGATCGACAAATCTCCACTATCTACCTCTTATTCTAACTGCTACTCGACGATATAAAAACTTCTGTTCGAGTGTTTTTCTGTCGAATACGCTTTTTTGCAAAAAAATCCAATTAAATTTGTAGCAAATGGACCATTTAGACCGTCTTCGGAAACGGCCATAAATTATCCTAACGATCGAAAAGGATATTTCGTAATTGGAGCGAGATTCAACTTTTATGTTTTCCTGAAACTTAAGTTTCTTTAGTCGCGAGGCGCGAGCTAGTAGTTGGTAAGATCAACATGAGATGAGGCAAGGAACCCATCTGCGGTTGTAGAGTATAGATGAACGGGATGCCTGTTAGAGTACCTACAGTATCCATAACAAATGAAAACGAATCACATTATGATCATGAGCGGTAAAAACTAGATGTATTGTTACAAGTTTATCCTATAAAAATGACTGGATGGTGATGAAAATTAAATAAATCGGGTAATCATGTTTTTGGGATCCGAAAAATGTATCGCCAGGTGGTAATACATATAAAAATTTATATTCAGGTATTGGTCTTCCTAAAATGTATTATAATTTTTTATTTATAATTCTGCCATAAGAATGTAATTCACAAAATTTGAAGTGCCAGTTAAATACACTCGAATGCAAAAAAGGCAACGCAAAAATTTGGGTCTAATTGAAAGTGTTTTTTTTTCTTTTTAATCTTATTTTGATAATTTTTTAGCACACTGTATTTAATTTTATCAAATTTAATTTGCATATTCAGTATTTTTATAAAAATTATTATTTGACCTATTATGAAGGGTTAATAGAAGGGCTGTTTTTTACCCTAATTTTAAAACAACCTGTGGGATAATGTCGCTAGCGATTTTATTCTTAAAACACCATTTTTCTTTTAAAACCATGTCTCCTCGACATTTGGGTTTTTGGTTTATGTCAATACAGGCCGTGGTTCATTTTTAAGACTGAAATAAACATTTACAAATTTTTAGAAAAGTTACGATATGGTGTTGATTTCAATAAACAATTTATTAAACAATATTAACAATAAAATAACTAAGGACATAAAAAAAATTAAAGTGGAAAAATTAAGACCCAATACTTTGTATTTCCCCCTCGGGCTGCTATAACTGACTATAGACGCGTCGGTTTATAATAGGTTTGTTCCAACCAAGAGTTTTGTACCGTTTTGAGACGGTACACGGGATCGTTTATCTAGCTTGTTATGCGCAAACGCTAACCTAGCACTGTCTTGTGGATGGGATCACACTCTACCGGAATGGAACGAATTTATGTATAGTATTTCCAAAGTCAGTTGGAATAGTGAAATACATAACTAGAGTACAAAGAGTACTCCGTTTATATAGTACGCTAATGCTAAAGCTACATAGTATTGGGCTAAATAAATACGGGTCTAGCCTTGTATTACTAGTGACACGTTATCATTTGACAAAATAGCAGACCAGCTGTATTTTCGCATTATCTTGCCAATGTTATCATCACAATATTATTGAGTCGCTAGGTAATAAATCTTTTTGACGGACAATTGTTATTAATTTCAAATTTCAGTACCGCGTGTTTGGGTTTTTTAATAGTTTCTTATTTTTCAGATAACACATCTTTATATATATTTTAGAATTTTAAGTGAATTTAATAATTGCGTCAAAAATCAGTTTATGTGATTGAACTAAAAGTAAAGAAATATTGAGTGGAAGTTTATTTAAATCTGTAACAGTTTTAATATGGCATTTTGGAGACCGTTTAAGGCAAATAGTGAAATGTCATAGGATAATGCGAACATTAACTGTGATTCAGAGAATACTGAAGAAGGCGATTGGAAATTTAAAAATAAAGATTTGCATGTTCAAACACAGAGACTTGTTTTAAATATTTTTGAATGTTTGAAAAGAGAAAATTGTGAAAAATCCGACAACTTTATAATAAGAAGAATATGTGAACTAACGAAATTGAAACGAACAACTATTTATCGTATTATTTCAAAAGGAGATGTAACTGACTATTTTGTACAACGAGAAAGAGTTAATCAAAAGCTTGCGAAAATTGATAAAAGTGGAAAGGAATTTATACGTAGGACAATTTACGATATGTATCAAGAAAATCAAGTTCCTACTTTAGAGTGTATTCAAAGAAAATTATTAGATTACCCCGACTATAATTACAAGTCCCTAGAAACATTGCGTCAAATTTTATTAGGTTGTGGATTTAGACATAACAAATTGGACAAACGAATGGTGATAATGGAATCACAACGAATTGTAAGGCTTCGCCAGGATTATTTGCGCAAAATTAAAAATTTTCGTGATACTTATCGACGTATCATATACCTGGACGAAACGTGGTTTAATAGTCATGATGTCGTTAATTATGGATGGATTGATGACTCCAAAAATTGTTGTTTGCAAACGCCTTCCTCTAGAGTAAAAAGAATAGTTATTTTGCACGCAGGAAGTATAAACGGTTTTGTCCCTAACGCTTTGTTATTATCAGCTAAACAAATTAAAAATTCATGTGCTGATTACCATGAGGATATGACAGCGCCATTATTTGAAAAGTGGTTTAAAGAACAGCTATTACCCAATATTCCTAAGGAAACCGTTATCGTCATGGACAATGCCTCTTATTATTCGCGTCAAACTAGAATAATTCCTAACGGAATAACTAAAAAAAGTGATATTTTGGAATTTATGAAAGAGAAAAACTTAGCCGTTTAACAAAAAAATCCGACAATTAAAGTTTTACTAGAGATTATAGAAAAACAGAATTTTGAAAAGGAGAATTATATAGATGAACTTTGTAAGACGCACGGTCATACTCTGCTTCGCCTACCTCCCTATTATTTCATATTTAATCCGATAGAATTAATATGGGCATACATTAATGGTCAATTACGAAAGATAAATCAATCCCCGAATTTAAGCACAAAAGTTGTTGAACGTATAAAGTTGCTTTTTAATGATGAATACAGTGTTATTTGGAAAAACAGCATATCACATGTAGTTTCTAAAGAACAGGAATATGTTCTTATGCCACCTGTTCAGCCAGTTATAATTGACCTCAATAGTTCATCCGACGATGAATTCGCTGATGATGACTAGGGCTACTTTTTTTGTAGATTTCTTTTTATTAATTTATTTTTGAAATTAGTTTGACTAGTTCCAGTTTCTGTTTATTTTTGTTTTTTTGTTTTTAGTGTGTTTATACTTGTCAATTTGCTGAATGAAATGTTATATGTCTAAATATTATTTAAACACAATAAAATTTTCTGGTTTAATCGGTGAATTTGTATAGAACTGCATATGTTTCGGTAAAATTCTGCTACAGTCACAATTATTTATAAAAACATTGAGTGACAATCAGTTTTATATACGAACCATGGTGTTGGTGAATTGAAAGTAGCAATATAATTGGTTTAACAAAATTAGTAGGTAGGTAAATAAAAAGACGAGTTTTTGCAAAATTAAAAATTACCAGTGATATTATAGTAAAAATTAAATTAGTTTTTAAAAATAACCGTGAAGTAAATAAAAACTTTAATTGGCCGATTTTATCAAAAGAAATTTTGTGTGATTTTAAAAAATTCTACTGTCAGAAAATTAGCCTCTTTGTATACAGACTTGGCAAGATTAAATCTACGGGTTTACTTCACCTATTAACCTTAGCGTTCTCACATGCTCGAGAAAAAGTGATATAAAACGATGTTATAAGCCAATGTGCAAAATGAGAATAACAGCGAGAAGATCAAGAAAATCAGTGAACGAAAAGATAATTTATAATACAGTGTATAATAAGACGAATCAAGAACTGAGACGCGAAAAACAAACCTGTCTTTGCCGCACCCGTCTCTTCTAGAATACTCATCCTTTCTCTCTACGAAACGATGCAAATCGATTCAATACTTCTTTTTTAAAATTATTAATACCTAATCTAAAAAATATTCCTACGCCTATGTTATGCGGCTAAATTGAAAGAATTTTTTTTACCAGTTGTTTTTATACTGTTCCAACTGACTTTAGACAAACTATACCACTTTCAGTATCGAACATGCTGTTTGACAATTTCAGTTGGCGGGAAGTAGGAATTACCTAAATAGTTATAATTTTTAACTCTATGTTCATTTAGAGCAAGTTCTTAATCGTCTTCACTAGATAATAAGTCTGAGAGAAAATCATCACCTTCTTCATCACTCATAATTAAATTAAGCAGAAAATCTGAAAACTAATTTAATTTAAAAACGTAAACACCACCAAGTAATAAACGTCAAATCCAAACAAAAAAGACGGGCCTTGCTCATTTCAGTGTACGCTGTGCGCATGTCAACCCAAGCGATATAACTTTTAGTTTGGTATCGAAAGGACCGTTCAGAAACCGATTCCCGAACGGTGCCATGCTGCCATGTTTGGTTGGAACGCTAATCGGACGGTACAGTGAATCGTCAATTCTCGGATGGAATGGACTTTATTTACTACGCATGACGATGTCCGTACGATGTCGGTTTTCTATTGGGTTGGAACAAACCTAATATCAATCAAGCTACAAATATCATCTTGTAGGACGTTTTGCCATTCTTCTTCCAGAGCAAAGCGAATTTCATTTATTGTAGCTGGCGCCACTTCGCGACGTCTAACCCGCCTGTCAAGCATATACCAAACATTTTCTTTTGGGTTAAGATCTGGCAAATATGCCGTCCAGTTCAATTTGTTAATACCAACTTCTTCTAGGTATTGCGTGACGAACATTGCTGAATATGACCGCGCATTATCCTGCATTAACACAGAATTATCACCGATACGATGAGAAAAAATTACAACGTGATTCACTAATATCTCTTCTATATATCGATGCGCAGTTAGTGAACCATCTACGAAAACTAATTCAGTGTGGACATCTCGGGATATTCCTGCTCACACACCATCACCGAACCTCATCCATGACTAAGGCGGAGGCTGAAAGCGTACTCCGCAAACCTTTTTCCAGTTCATCGTCATACTCGTTCTCCCATCTGGTGAGTTTAAACAGTATTTTAACTCATCTGTAAAAATAAAATTGCTCCATTGCCTCAAATTCCAATGTAAATGGTCCCTGGAAAAATGTAGTCTAGCCTCTCGGTGACGTGGAAGTAATTTGAGCCCAGTTGTAGGTCTGCAACTTTTCAAACCAACCTCCTGTAATCTTCGACGAACTGTAAATACACTTAAATTCTTATCTCGAACCTCTTGAAGCCGATTTCTTGTCTGACCGCTGTTAAGTGACGGTACTGTAAAGCATTAAGCTCGTTAACAGCGGTAGTTTTGCGCTTAGTTATGCCAGTTTGTCTCAAACGTTCGATTACCCTTTGGACGGCAGAGCGATGAGTATGCAGTACTGTAGTCACATATTCAAAATTTCGCCCATCCTCAACGTAAGCAACGACTTTTGCACATTCTTGAGTAGGTACTCAGAACCATGGTCAACCGTAGGTAGACAAAATTTGACTGTCAATGACATTAGTATGACAATCACCAAAGCCACCTCGTGAAATTAATTACTATTAAAACCCAACGAAAAAAGTAAAAAGATTTGCAAATTTTTCGAGGCAAGTTTATTTCTGACTTAAAAATGAACCAAGGCACGTAATGACATGAATCAAAATGATGTTTTAAGAAAAATCGCCAGAGGGTGTTTCAAAATTAGGGTAAAAAACAGCCCTTCGATTAACCCTGTATACTAGGTCAAATAATAATTTTTATGAAAATACTGAATATGCAAATTAAATTTGATAAAATTATATACAGTGTGCTATCGAAATAAGATTAAAAAGAAAAAAATTATAACATTTTGAATTACACCCAAATTTTTTGCGTTTCGTTTTTTTTGCATCTGTGTTTAGTTATTTTTTGTGCGTGAGAACTTCTTAATTTTAATAACTTAATTTTCTTGGAGGCGAAGTTTCTTTAACCATTTCTGTCTAGAATTCTTGGAGTAACTTTTTGGGAATAAAGTTTGGTAATAAAACCTCATTTTTTTCTTTTTGTGTATCTATATTCTTTGTTTTCACATCCAAAAATATATTTTTAATTGTAAGTCAGAATTATAAATTAAAAAAACACAATTTATTTTAAAAAGACCAATAACCAGTGGCGGCTCGTGGGCACTAGCGGCAGTGGAGCACACACTGGAAAAGAATCCCGGGATTCGTTTTTCTCTTAGGAAAACAAGTTCTCCGCTTAATGAAAATTAAATATATTTCAAAACAAATTAAATATTACAAAATTGAAGACTAACTGCTGGGTACCGCTGCAGTTATATACTATTTCTTATAGTTGGACGTAGTTATGCAGAAATGATCCAATCCACTCAAACCATATTTTGAGAAAAATGATGTTAAAGTTAAAGTCTCTATGCGATAACAATAGAATACGTATATAGCGAATTTTTATAATTTTAACAATTAATATCCTTCTAAATTGTTGGATCGTTTCAGCAGAATATAATTTTGGATTGTAACATATTGAAATGCTACTCAAGTCATTTCTGGTAGATTTGTGGATTGGATCATTTCTGCATAACTACGTCCAGTTAAAGTCCATTCTTCTGGATTTTTGGCTAGCGAAGTGACCAGATTATTAAAATTTGGAATGAACCGAATAAGTTTTTTTTCGATGGATAACATGGCTAACGCGCACAATCTATCTTGGCACATAATGTTCCTTAAAAATGTTTTAATACGTTTTAGTGTCGAAAAACATATTTCACTCTCTACTGTGGTCATGGGAATCATACACAGGATAGTTAGCAGCTCCACAGATTCCGAAAATGTAATAGTCAAATTGTTCTCAAAAAACATTTGTAATAACGGTACGGCCCCATTGTGTTGCACAAAGTCATCTCGGGTGTAAAGTATGGACAGTTCGTTTTTGAATTTTAAGCTGTTTACGTTTGGAAATAAACTACACATAGTTTTATCGTCCTCATTTGGAAAACAACCTAGGTAGTCTTTAAATTTTTCACTATCAAATAAACTTGCAATTGTTAGGTGGGTAGTAAAACTAAAACGTTCATTTACCTGCACTACTATTGTATCACAAATTTCCTTACATATCCTTAAATTAGGAATGGGGTCCTCCTTTTCAACAAACCGTCTCTTCTTGCTTATACTTGGACCTGATGGGGTGTTGTCGTTTAAGTTTAGTTCTTCTGGGTCTTGTTGTGATTGGCATTCTTCATGAATTAGCGTGTCTATATTATTTCTGATATTTTGAATAGCTGCTGCAAAATTTGATATGTTTATCTTAACCTTGAGAGCATCGAGCTGTATACTCTGCACTTTTTTGTTTATTAATAATTTTTTATCTTTATAAGAATATGAGTCTTAGGTTTATATTTTTACTTAGAAACAATTCATTTCAAACATAACGAAAATAATATAAATAAAAATCAAACATATTCTTGATAAATAAAAAATCGATCAAAAAGTATATCGCAATTTGGCATTATTTTGCTGAAGAAAAATAACCAGAAACTAAAATCTGTCTTTCAAAATTTATCAACCCTTTAGTCTGATTAATAGTTTTTTTATCGAATTCTGTGTTCATAATTTCTTCGAGACATTTAATAAAATCCTCTTTATAAACGTAAATAGTATTGACACACTTCGATGTAAAATTCCTTCGTGTAGGAGCCGAACAAGGTAGCCGTTTTTCTTACAACCCTATCCAAAACGCTTGTTCTTTTTGTAGAGCGGGAGAAGTAAGCATAAAATGCAGAGAGATTGGCAAAAAAACTCTTACAGCCTTATCTATTGAGCAACACTTTTCAATTATTAGATTTAATTGGTGCGCGTAGCAGTGAATATATTGGGCATTTGCATAGATGTTTTTAATTTTAGCTTGTACCCTGCCAACAATACAATTCATTACGGAAGCACCATCGTAACTTTGTGCTATTAAGTTGTCAGGTACTTTGTCAATTCCTAGTTCACTTAATACCTCCAGAATTGCCGCCGAAAGCCCGTCTACAATGTGATCCATTGGTTTCAAAACACTCTAAAACCTTTCGTAAATCCGACCGTCTCTTACATATCTGATTATCAAAACCATCTGCATTTGAGTTGATGGAACAATTGTTATATATTACAAAACGAATTACCGAAATTTACGGCCCCAAAAGATCAACAAGCAAAACCAGAGATTTGAAATCCCCGAAAACGTCAGACAAAACCAAAAGAAAAACTAAAATTTTGTCCCATTTATAAATATTATTGATTTTTTTTCATCATATTTTTGACTGCTTCATAAAAAAAAGTTATTTTTCTTTGTAGTTTTATTTCTTAACTATTCCAATGGTTCAACTAACGTTTTTTCGTAATCACAATAAATATTATCATGGTCCAACAAACACGCACCTTAAGCCGAAACCGGCATCGCCTTTGTTAGGGAGCCGGTAAACATGCCGCTGCGTACATTTGTATCTGGTCTAGGTAATCTGTGCCATGTGTACAGCACGTCACGATGAGGACAGCGCCCCGCTTGTGACGTATAATCCATCGCATGTGTTCATCTCTTGCTGAGCGATATTGTCGTTGTCCTTGTTTTTCGCATCATAATAAGAGAGAAAACAACAGAGGCACACATTTACTGTGCCCTGTGCCCATCTTTCACTTAATTTCGAAATTCTCTGAACGTCGCTCAACGCCCGGTCGTCCAGTGTCGTGCCAATGCGGTTTGCGCTGAATATTAGATAAAATAATAATAGGCATTAAGGAAAGTATAAAATATGTAAGTTTTTTTTTTTTGTTTATTATACTAGGGCACCTGCCCAAGTGCCCTTACGGGCAAACCGCCACTGCCAATAACATATAAATTATTATATGTATTGCTTGGCGATAAAGATTGCTAACGATCAATATGTAGGCTCTAAATTGCTTATGTGATCAATTGCTGTGGCGGTATAAACTGCTCTAACGATTGCTGGCGGTGAATTACGGTTGATACATTTTCCGAGACCCCGATTTATGTTTAAAATAAGAGATATTTAAAATTTAAAATTAGTTTTTTTTAAACAGTTATTTGAAAAAGTTGTTTATTTTAATGACCCCTAAACAGTTAAAAAAAAAGTAAATTTGAAAAGAAACCGTAAATTTTAATAAAACTTAAACCAATTCAATTATATATAATATTGTTACACTGGTTCTAGGTATCTGAACTGTGACGTCAAAAGCATCGCCATATATAGCTCCCTTGATTTTCTCGAAACTTCCAGATGTTTCTAGACATGGAATGACATTTCTAGACATTTATAAAATGTTTCTCTTCTGCTTTTATTTGTACTATTACTTATAACAACCGCAGCCCACTGTAGGGTGATGGGTTACATCGATCTTCTTCTTCTTTTATTCTTACGTTTACCTATAACAGCCGCAGGTTATTGCAGGGTAATAAGATTAAGGAAAGAAAAAGTGTAAACTTGGTGGGTGAACTGGTATGAGTGATCGAAGTTAATATTTCTACTTTGTTTTATAAATGAGTAAAGTGATAGGTTCAAATCTTGGTGTTAATAAGTTAAAAAAAAAAGAAATCTTGTAGATTTTCTTTAGTGAGTTGTAGAAAAAATACACTGGACAACTTGAGTAGACTGCCTGTATGAAAACATCGTCTTCGCGCAGAAACCAAAATGAGACTATTTATAGTGTCCAACAAGAAACTTAAGCAGCAAAAGAGAATACAAAGCTATATACGGCCATCCTCTTAGTTTATATTTGTTACCGTGATTAAAGAATAGTAGTTTGTGCAACAAGAGTGAATATGAACAATCCATTCGAGTTGTACAGCATATTTTTTATGGCCTACTAACAGAAATCTACAAATTTAACAAAATATTTCAGGTTACATAGGTATTAAGACAAAATAACTAATTTTAAAATAATTTATGACTTTTACATAACGCAAACAATAATATAGATAGAAATTTATAAATCTTTATTTATAACATAATAAACGTGCATACAAAAAACTACATGCTTGTCTTAACAACTGATTTAATTATAATAAATACAAACAGAAGAGGGATTCAATTATTAGTAACGATGCAGCATCCTCATTTTCTAAACTCCTTGAGTCAAAATCAACTACCACATGTCTTCAATCTAACTGCATCTGCAACCGGTTTGAAAGACAGCAAAAACTAGCTCTTCGGCGACGTTGCCGCATCCGTCGAGGTCAAGTGTACACCTGCCGATGTTTAAATCGTAAAAGAGGGCAAACTCTTGAACAGAGAAGACTTCTTCCGTTCGCTTGGCTCGACACTTTTATGCAAATAAGGTATTTAAATACGTTTTTTCTGGGTCTACGAGCCACTTAAGTCGACTCGTTCGTGTGTAAATTTGGCAACGGCGCAAAATGCAAACCGATGCAGAGACGCGGTTACGAAGACGGGTCAACAACTTGAGTGCGTATACACAAAGATGGTGTGTGTAAGTTTCTTGCTTCCACGTTAGATGTTAAATTTTATAACAGCTCTTCTATTGTTTCAAAAGGCATTGTAGAGAAAAGGTATATTTTCGAAGGTTCCAACTTTGTCGTACAAAAACCGATTTTTGTATCTCTGATCTGAATCGAGATTTTCTTCTCTATTATGTTTTTTTTTTTTAATAAAATCCACTGTTCTGTAATATTTACTGGATAGGATATAGGGACCGTGCGTGAAATATAGAGGCAGCACTACTGCCGAAGTTAGCCCTCTCTAGTGTTTAATTTTAGAATTAAATAGGGTAAACATTGCAAGTAAATAATAATGGATATTTTTAAAACATTAAATATAGTTAAATATAGATACCGGCCTGTAACAAACAATCGTGTGCATGGTCAAAATGGTTTAAATATGAAAAATTATTAAAATCTGGACATGTATATACATTTTGAGTAAAAATATTTACATGGCTAAGTGATAATAAATTGTAAAGTTGTACCTCAAGCAAGTGTATCAAATGTCAAAATATCGGTATTTAGTAACACTGAATTTAAAAATATTACAATATCATTTAAAAAATGTAAATTAATAAAAAAGATTGAGAATAATATTTCTTTTTAGCTTTATGTTAGAAGAAATGTCATTCATCCACCTTAGAGACACCCCTTGATATACATAATTAGATAGAATGCTCACCCATCTATAAAAAAGATTACGAAAAGCGACTTGCAATGTGCACTGCTATATTGTCTTTCCTAATGCCCACTAAATAGAGCCGTTCTAGCCCAAATGTGTTTTAAAATAAAATTTCAGCATTTTAATCTTTAGAAAAAGAAAATAATTAAAGTTTTACTTCAATACACGTTATTGTGTATTTTGAAAGTTGAGTTTCCATGTAGTTAAATAATATTAAGAGATCTAAACAATTTTTATAAAAGATGGATGCAAATAATTATAGACAACTCTCATGTTAGAAATAACACTATATAAAACAGATAATTGCAATATGTAGGTAACACAACTTTGAAAAGGTAATGTAAACAACTTTGATATGGGATATAAACAACTTTGGTAAGAGTTGTAATTGGACACTTATTATTCTGAGTAATGTTTAATGGTAATGTTACTAAAATTTTACAAAAAATCACTGGATTTTTAATATTTTAAAGTTTGTTTCAATCTTTTTTGACAGTAATTGCAATATATTAATTATGATTTGTATATTTTAGTGATTAATAAGAAATAGTTAATACATTTTAAAGAGGGGCCATGATATTTTTGTCAAATTGGACATTCTAATTTCACAGTAACATTCTACATTAGTTTTAATTAACAGAATAAACCATTAATTATCTGTAAAATTATATTTATATAAAATGTTCTTTAAATATGTAAAAATCTTAATGACAAGAAAACACTAAAGATTCTAATTTATAAACCGGTTCTGTAAGGGATATGTTTACAACTAAGTTCTCAAAATTGATACAAGCTAGATAAAAAGAAAACTTTGCCCAGTGAAATACGCTTTTCGTCGTCTGATTTACATATTATGGATAAGCTATCTATGTAATTAATTATGTATATCATTGGGTGTGTTTTGTGAAAATTTATAAAATTTATTTACTATCAAATCCAGGTTTCCAAAGTGATGTGTTTGTACATCCACTGATGCAACAAGTTTTTTCGATAATGATATTACGAAAATAATTAGACTTTATCTAATTAATAATTATTAAACAGTAAATGGTATAAAACTTTAATAAATCCCCCCCATAAAGTTCACATTTTTGTCACCAGTTGGCGTTAAAGTCATGACGCACGGTCTCTATCTCAGAGTAGTACAGAGAGGATAGTAAACAATGTTTGTGTCGCCTTGATAATATGGTCGAAAATCACATCAAACATTCTAATTAGAGAGAAATAGATTAATATATCTATATTTATTTTTCCAGTTATTTAGAGGCAATTATTTAAGTTTTTACTTAAATTTATTCAAGTATGGTGGTGTTATAAGAGACTTTCGTTTGTAGGGTTTCTTTTATACTAGGAAAAAACTTGTGTTTTATGTGGTTTCAAATATAAAAGAGAAAGTAAGGTTACGTTTCACTCGTTAATATTATTTCTTAATAAAGAACATGGGCGTCGTTTTAGGAGAAAAAAGGAAAATTAAATATGAATATTAAAAATAAATAAATTGTTATTATATTTAGTGTTCTAAAATACGAATTAGAAGAAACTTTTGGTTAGAGGCACTTGAATGGACTGTCAAAAAATATGAATTTTGTTCAAGAATAAAGTACGTTTATTTTTTGACAAAATCGGAAATTTTAATTAAAAAAAGTTGATTAGAATTGAAAATTACATTTAAAAATGCAATTACACCGATCTATCTGAAAAATCAGATTTTTTCTAGATTTTGCATTGATCCACCTAATTACGGTAATCCATATTTTTTTCTCTCTCTTCTCTACTATAAACATGATACGCTTTCCTTTTCTTGATGTTTGTGAAGAATTTAGCAATTTTCTTAATAAAAATTTTCAATTTTGTCAAAAATAAACGTACTTTACTCATGAGCAAAATTCATATTTTTTGACGAACCTCGTATACGGCTTAAAAAATTTGATATTTGATGACTGTGTTCTAGGTTTTAGATAATGCAGAACTTTTTATGAAGAATAACTTTTTTCCTAAAATTAATAATAAAAAAGTTTTCTATATGATTCCAACCTAGGGGGACATACTGTATATATTTTTTAATATCTTGAAATACTTCTACTTATGCTAAATAAGTAAATATATATTGGTTTGTTTTAGATATTAGATATATTTTTTGATTTATGTATTTCTTCAGTTCTACTATTGTATATGTTTTCAATAATAATAATAATAGTAATAAAGTTTATTTACTGATAAAAAATAATACAGTAGAAACGTAATTAACAAAAATTCTTTACAATAAACAAACAGGTTACAGCACAGAAGCAGTAGAAATACCGCTTATACGCGCTATTAAATTAACAATGAATTCTTAATCCAGTATACATATTATTAATTACACTTATTTACAATAAAAATATGAACTTAAATACAATGTAAATATCTACATCAGGAATTAAAACAATATTGAGAAGAGTCAAAATCAGGGTTCAGTCAAAATAGGGCAATTTTTTAGTCAAAATTTTTTAGTCAAAATTTTTTAGTGTAATAAATTATTAAATAGTTTTCCATTTTAAACAACCATTCTTTTGTTTTGGTTTTGTAAGAACTATATTTAAATTCATTTTTTATTGTATCGGGTAGAAGCGAATATAACTTAGGTGCTAAAAAATTGCAATGTTTCTGCCCAATAGTCTTATTGCAGCGTGGAATGTTGTATACTATTTTTCTTGTTCCATAAACATGTTTATTTTTTAAAATTTTAATATTCCCTTTATTGATTTTTAATAATATTTCTAAACAAAATAATTTCCTAGTATCGAGTACACCAGACTCTTGGTGTATAGACTATTACTTGAATACAAACGAGGTTTGTTGTAAATCAGCTTAAGTATCCATTTTTGTAATACGTTTAAATGTTCGAGATAATAATCACTCACCCCGCCCCATGCTAGAATGCCGTATGATAATTGCGATTGTACTAGTCCGTAGTATATTGTTTTTAAGTGTTTTACGTCAAGATATTCTCTTAGATGCCTGAATCTAAATAATAAGCCTCTTAGTTTTTGAGCTATTGATGTTACATGTAAATCCCATCTAAGGTGCCGATCGATAACTAGACCTAAGTATTTGATTGAGGTAGATTCTGGTATTTTTATACCACTTGACACTTTTAATGGTCCAAAATTGGGAAGTCCAGTTACGTAGGAAGAAAATGGCAAATATTTAGTTTTTTCATAGTTAAGAGTTAATGTATTACTATTAAACCAATTTATTAAATTCTTTTAATTTGAGATCCCTCCATGAGTCGGCCTGGTAAAAGATTACAGTATCGTCTGCAAAACTTAAAATATGTCCTGTCGATGGTTGTATCATTAGATTATTGATATATATTGTAAAAAGAACTAGACCTAGTACCGTACCTTGAGGAACCTTAAATTTAACTTCTTTACAACTGCTATATATGCCGTCAATGTTTACCACTTGTTTTCTTTCTAAAAGATAACTTTCAAATAAATTAAATGCGATTCCACGTACTCCGATTTGATGTAACTTTTGTAATAATTTTTTGTGACATACGGTGTCAAATGCCTTTGAAAGGTCGAGGAATATGCATAATGATGGTTTAGAATTGTCTAAGGAATTGAATATTTTTGATGTTAATTCGTATATGGCGTCTTGCGTCGATCTCTTTTCTCGAAATCCAAATTGATTATCGGATAGAATTTTAAATTTATCCATAAACTTTGTCAATCGGTTTTTAATAGTTTTTTCAAGAATTTCAGTTACACTAGATATTAATGATATTGGGCGATAATTCTCGATCATTTCAGTCTCCTTTTTTATGTATTGGTTTTATTACTCCTAATTTAAAAATTGTTGAAAATAGATAATTTATGGAATTCCAAATCCTTGCTGTAAATATTTTAGAAGCAATAAAATATTTTTTACATTATTATTATTATTATTATTATTATTATTATTATTATTATTATTATTATTATTATTATTATTATTATATTTTTTGACATGACAATATTATCATATTTTGTTTTGAGTTCAATAAAAACATACCTATCTTTTATATATTATTTTGTACTTTTTTATCTATTTGCAGTAACTATTTTCACATTTAAAATAACCCAACGCAATCCGTTTACGTACGCTACTGCTGAAGATTCTAATATGAGCGAGAAAGTCTACATTAGAAAAAGAAACAATTATTTTATTAGAGCGACATCAACATTGTATAGATTTATGCAGTGGTAGCCTATCTGTCAATATATTATCTAAGGCACAGTTTATAGCTTAAAAGAATCAGTTCGCTCACTTGAACCAATTGGATGTTCCAAATTAATATCCACTCCAGGGATGCAAATTCAGGATGCGCAGAAGAATGCTATTTGAATAAAGGCGGTTGTCATATATTGTATTGGTTATGAATTGATTCTGTATGCGCCAGGGATACAAATCCGAGTTGCGCAGTGTATAAACTGGAACATTGAGATCAAAAATGCCGACGCAGAGTGAGCGATCTCATTCTTTAGCTATAAACTGTGTCTAAGGTCTCTATAGGTTATATTTGGAAAAATAATGGCGGGCAAATTTGAAATTCAATAAAAAGATTTTATTCGCTGTAATATTCACAAATTACCTTTAAACTACTAACAAATATTTTCTACGTTCATTGGACTACAAAATGTTCGATGTTTGTAATAATAAATTTCTATCGTATTTTGACATAACCTAACCTTCTTTAGTTTTGTTAAAACTTTGGTCCATTCTAACCTCTGTGTAGTATTGACTATAAAGACTAGTATTGACCTTAGCTTAGAGCATCTACAGTCAGCGCTACAATCAGTGATGCCCTTGGCCAAAATTTTGGGGGTTCACAATGACAGAATATAGATCTCAGTACAAATGTAGGTAAAAAAATTTCAGACCAAACGACAAAATAAAATCAAACAAGGGTCCACAATATCTAAATAGAATATTTAACTTATTTTCTTTAATTATTTCAAATCTTTAAACTGTATTCTACACAGTATCATAATCTGAAACAGCATAAACCAGGGATCGGCAGCCATTTTAGGAGTAAAAAAAAACATTAGGTAATCATTGGCATTATTAAAATTTTATAATTTTCTTCGGTTGGGCATTGAATCAACTAAGAATCTGCACTTCGTAGAGAAAAATCCATTTTGCGCTTATATTCATTTATAAGTAAGTTTATGTGTCAGAGACTGCTGGGCTTCGAATCCCAGACCAGACCATGTGCATTTTTAATTAAATTGCATGGTTCGGTATAGGATTTGATGTGTGCCGTATTAATAGAAATTCAATTTCTGTTGATATGACATGCAGATTATAAAAAAATCGCCATACATTACCGTCTCGATGATGGTGGATGAGGTTTTCCGGGTTTTCCTCACCTGTAAGTCAAATAGCACCATCAATCATCTTTAAGTCGCCCCGGAGCGCCACGGCAAATAATAATAATAGCCGTCCCTTTCCCCGCACAAGCTCAGCTTTTGGGGTTAAAATTCACTCGTAAGGGGGTGAATTAGGGAGAGTATTATTATTATTATTATTATTATTAATATCCATTGTGGCTTGTTATATGATATGTTTCGTTTTATGCGGTACTGTTTTAATGCTATTAAGATCAGGGAAAGGCCAAGAAAGAAGAGTTACCTTGTAACCACCAAACCGATTTCTTGTAGTTTTCGAAAATATTCTGCCGCATCCTGCTGAAAAGTGTAATTTTCGCAAAGATTTAACTTCATTATGCGTAATAGCAGGCTGTTTGGTTGAGAAATGGGTAACTGAACATTTTCATGCACCCAATCCAGCTAACAATGAAGCATTAAAATGCGTAGATAAAATAAGACACCTGGCATCTACTACTGTAGAAAGACCGAGACAAATTATTTAACAAGCTACAAATAGTATTTCCCTGGAAGCAGCTGTTCATTTACCTAAATATTGTACATCACAAAGAAACATTGAACGTATACGACAAAGTGTTCACCCATATCCAAATCCAAGGAATGTTGGAGATATTGTCATTCCAGCTGCATTGAGAACAACTACGAGAAATGAAAATTTCTTATTATGGGATTCTGGTAACGACGACCCTAACCGTATACTGATGTTTGGTACAGTAGAAAATCTTCGACTTCTCCAACAACATCGTCATTGGTTTGTTGATGGAACGTTCAAAGTTTCACCTGAGATATTTTATCAAGTATTTACGATACATGAGTTAATCGACAATAGTACTTTTCCGCTAGTATACATATTACTACAAGATAAACGTGAGGAGACCTATGTCCGTATTTTTGAAATAAATTTGGAATAGCAAGAACACATATGCTCCATTAGTGTATTATGTGATTTCGAAAAAGTAATTCAAAATGCTCTTTCACAAGTATTCTCTGGTCTTCAAGCGAGTGAATGTTTACTCCATTTGGGACAAAATGTACGGCTTGAAGTTCAAGAATTTCATTTAACAGAACTATACCAAACAAATGATAATCTGCGAAAGTACGTATAAATGCTACTATTATTATATTTCATACCTCCTGACGATGTCTTAATTGCATTTGAAACTATAACCGATATATGCCTAGATAAAATGGATAATTTAATCAGTTATTGGGAAGATACTTATATCGGAAGAATGAGACGAAACCGTAGGGAGTTCCATTATTCCCTATTAATGTGTGGACATGTATAACAGAGTAAACAGTGATTTGCCCCGAACAAATAATTCTGTAGAAGGTTGGCATATGGCATTTCAACAAACTATAGTTTACCCGTCAGTTTATAAAATTATAGAGCATTTCATAAAATAACAAATTCAAGTAGAGGATAAGAGTCATCTTCCAACCGATCCCTTACTTAAAATTATCAGGGGGGTGCGGGTCGTTGCAAATTTCACACTTGACGAAAGCAGGTCAATAGATTGTTTATCTAATAGTTTTGTTGTTAATGGATTTCAGTGCTAAGGGCGCCACATTAAGGTTAGAAAAATGTTACTCGCAGAGGGTCAGGCTGTGCGCGATTAATAGCTTATTTTTTGACTTTTTTGAAGAAATAACATTTTAGGACAAAGTTAAAGATTTGCTGCAGGGATATATAGAATTAAATTTTCCAAATTATTTCTTATAACGACATGATTAGCGCCTTAAAATACGTAATATCGAAACAGACTCAACGTGAATCTAATGTACGTCCAACAAATGATGATATGGTTTTAGTTTATTTTAATTATCTCTTACTATTTAAAAAATTATGATTTAACAACCATAAGAGTCCTTAAGTTTTTATCTAGTAACAATCAAAAATACATTTTTATGAATTTTTGTATAATTTTTGTGATATCGGCATATATAATTAAAAAATTGGTGAATCAGGCAATCAATTAACTCACTGGAATCATTATTATTAATCTTGGGTAAACTTTTACGTTCTCGATATTGCTATACTTTTCAATATTTCTGAAATCTTCAATATACATCTTTATCCGTCAGCGAGAGGCCAACTTCCCGAGTCCCAATTTATATACAGTGAGCATCATAAGTCTTACCCCCCCTAACTAACTCGTTACTGGAGTTGTGTTAGGAAAATCGCCGAGACAGGTCGATTTTTGTTTTCTACAGTGACAATTTTTGTTTGATTAGTTTACCCTTAATTTCATCCCTTACTGGAGGGGAATATCCCTTTTGAAAAATTTAAATGGCATGGGGTGGTGAGTGATAGCTCATTTGAAAGGGGGTTTTATTCTCTATTCAACTGTGCAAAAAAATTTTAAATTTGCATCATTACGTGTTGATTTATTAATGTTTAAAAATAACAAAACCTCACAAAATAGGAGAGCAACTAAACTAATAGTGACCTTCTAATGGCAAAAAGTCTTACTTCACGTCTGAACCAAAACCGAAATCATGTAGGGCCGAATTTTAATTCTAAGGATGAGTGCGCTACGTTAATTTCCGTTATTCTGAAACAACAATTAGTCGAGAATTAATGAAGCAAATTTCAAAACTTTTTACATGGTTGAATAGAGAATAAAACCCTCTTTCAAATGAGCTATCACTCACCACCCCATGCCATTTAAATTTTTCGAAAGGGTTGCTCCCCTCCAGTAAGGGATGAAATTAAGGGTAAACTATTCATACAAAAATGTACAATGTAGAAATCAAAAATCGACGTGTCTCGGCGATTTTCCTAACAAGACTCCAGTAACGAGTTAGATAGGGGAGGTAAGACTTATGGTGCTCACGGTATATGAAGTTACACGTAAACCAAAACAAACATCTCCTGAAACGCTCACGTTAAAACTTTCAGAGAAATGAGCTCTCCACGCGCATCTTAATCCGTCCGTCGTTAGTCACTGAGTCTCGATCTGTATTACGTCACATGAACTCCACACCGCGTCTTTTTTTCCTTGCACAAAAACTCGTAACTTGGATGACCAAGTATGAACGTAACGTACGGACATAAACATTTCCAATGTTAAAAACCGAGAAATTACAGATTGAACGACGACCATCGTTTACAGTCTCTGTATTCAATGCGCCATTTCATATTTTCCATGTATCCATGCAGGCTAATCACGTTATATACAAAACGTATTAACTTTCACCATCATAAACATTTTTTGCTTGTACAGTAGACAAACCCGTAAGCCCTGTAAAATCCTCCTATTTATCTCCAATATCGTTTGATATCTTTGCTTCGCATATAGTTTCCAGGCAACTAGCTCGAAACTCGTTGCAAAATAATAATAGGCTTATCGAAATTGATCTAGATTACTGGATTTAAACAAAGCAGAAACCTTATTATCAGAATATTTGTTTAGAGCTAGATTTGTTTGGGCAAGTTGGTATATTAGAGAACAACAATGGAAAAGTTATGTTTGTTTAACAGCGGATGAGATAAATATTACGCCATTTAATTTCGATAAGAATTTTAAATAATCAAGGGGTCGTATTAAAAGATAAAATATTCAAGTAAATTATTTCGTTCTTCTTCATAAGGTATTTCGATTCATTTATTAGAAACAATAGCCCTTCGCAGAGTAGTCCGGTGTGGACGCCGCATGTCCGGCGTAGGGGAGTCCGGCGGAAATTTGTGCGCCGCGCGACTTTAGCGCCGTGCGGCGCGCGCCGGATGTTGTGTGGAAAGACTCGACTACCCCCATAGCCCAACGCCGCATCAGGCGCGCGCCGCACGGCGCGCGCCGGATCGTGTGAAAGAGCAGTTACATAAACCACAATTTTGTCGAATCATCTGTCTTATTCGTCAGGCTCTTTGGCAGATTCAATATCAATAAATTTGCTATAAAAATTTTAGAGTTCCTAAAGTATATTTTTCGGTATAGTATGGTCATACTTCAAAACCGTCGAAATAGGATTTATATTTCTAAATTCTATAAATTATAAAATAAATGATTAAAATAATTCCAAGTTGCCTGAAGGATATTTTTTGGATTATATGTCAGTAGCAAAATAACAGCAAGTGTCCTATCGATTCTAGATTCACTAACATCGATGAGTACTATTTTTTATAATGTTAAATTGCCTAAAATATCTCCATATTCGTTATCAGCTCTCCGACTATAACGAAAACGTAAAAGCAGTGAAAATGAACAGGTATCTCATAATTTTTGAATATGGTGGTTTTGCTAGGATCGTATTTAATTTTGCTTCCTTAAAATCCACCCAAACAGAAGCGTACCAGGTACGAAAAGAGATTTGAAATTCACTTCACATAAAGTAGAAATCTTATCCATATAGTTTAACAAACAATATTCTTTATACTATATCCTTATATTCTGTTTAAAAGAAAATAGGAAAATAACATTGGTTTCATGGAACTAACCGTGAATTGATTGAGGTTAGCGTTGTTTTGTTCTTAGATAAACAAGAAGAAAATGTTAAATCACTTTATTTTACGATATAGTGATGATATATACACAGAAGTTGTAAAACACTCAAATACTCCCGTCTCCGCTTGTCTCTTTAAAATTCCGTTCAGCTTTCTCAAACAATTTTACTATCTTGTACATATTTATAAAGGAACGTGCATCGATTTCAATTCTCTTTTCGTCGTTTCATTAAAAATTGAAGGTACTCTCGCACTCGGTGGCATAGAGACAATACTCGATTTGCATAACGGAATATATTATCAGACTCTTCAGTTGACCAATGATAGGACCGTAGCTGGCCCGAGGCGACATCAATTTGTTTAGAACCGACAATAAGAAAGAGAAAAGAAAGAAGCGTAACCACTCCTCAACTAGTAACGAATATTTCTTTTAGTAATAATAAATTTTATACTATTCATTTCTCTTCTAAATTGGGCTAATATATGAAAGTCAAATATCTTCCACATTAAAGTAAGATTGACATACTGATGACTTGGACAAAATAATGAAATATTAATTGAAGTCGAAAATAAACTCAAAAAACTACAATGTTCCATTGGGTTGACGAAAATCTACATATTAACATTAAATTTAAATTATACTTACCATTCTCAAATTTAAATACCAATATTCCTCAAAATTACTTAAGTCTTCCATTTCTTAAATTTGTTTGTTTCCTAAACAAAACGTATTACCCCATGTATTTGGGCGTATGCTAGACATGGACGATTAAGATATACTAGTGTTCGCCCAGTGGTCGAAATTCGACCATAATCATTATTGAAAATTTGAGGAAAATATGCATATGCATTTGTATGTTTCTAACATTTTTTTTTATTCTTATGCATTCGCTTATTTTATATCTGAGACCATAAACGTTTATATGTACCTACAATGGGTGTCCCAATATAAATTGTAGAGGTTATTCAACTGCTCAAATGTGGCTATTCAATAAAAATCTGATGTGTCCAACACATGACTTTTCTGTCTAGTTATTATAAGCTTTTTCCGGTTATTTTGTAGAACCTATTAATTTAATAAATTTATAGAGGATAAATACTGAAAAATTTAAATTTAGCACATTTCCTATTTTTTCATTACGGTCCATTTTACAAAAATTATAGAGATCGATATCGCAAACAATTTTTAGTTTAACAATTTTCTTAAAAATCAGAATTTTGCACATTTGTCAAATTTCTCAAATACGGACCATTTCAGGAAAATTTGGCATAAAACAAAAATTATAGATAATAATATTAGAAATAACTTTTATTTAAACAATTTTCTTCTCTAAACATAAGTTACAGATATATTCAATAAAATATAAAAACGTCCTCCTATAAAGTACCCCCCAGATGTTCCGACTTTGTCCAAAATCTAATCATTTTACCTCAGTCCGAAATAAAAGTTAAGTTTTGAATTTAATGTTTTTTCTTCTATCCGTTTTTGAGATTTCTTCAAAATTCGTATTTTACACATTTTCTCAAATATATCAAATACGGTCCATTTTATAAAAATTGGTTAAACCAACACACAAACTCACATACACACAGACACACAGACACACAGACACACAGACACACAGACACACAGACACACAGACACACAGACACACAGACACACAGACACACAGACACACAGACACACAGACACACAGACACACAGACACACAGACACACAGACACACAGACACACAGACACACAGACACACAGACACACAGACACACAGACACACAGACACACAGACACACAGACACACAGACACACAGACACACAGACACACAGACACACAGACACACAGACACACAGACACACAGACACACAGACACACAGACACACAGACACACAGACACACAGACACACAGACACACAGACACACAGACACACAGACACACAGACACACAGACACACAGACACACAGACACACAGACACACAGACACACAGACACACAGACTCACAGACACACAGACACACAGACACACAGACACACAGACACACAGACACACAGACACACAGACACACAGACACACAGACACACAGACACACAGACACACAGACACACAGACACACAGACACACAGACACACAGACACACAGACACACAGACACACAGACACACAGACACACAGACACACAGACTCACAGACACACAGACACACAGACACACAGACACACAGACACACAGACACACAGACACACAGACACACAGACACACAGACACACAGACACACAGACACACAGACACACAGACACACAGACACACAGATACACAGACACACAGACACACAGACACACAGATACATAGACACACAGACACACAGACACACAGACACACAGACACACAGACACACAGACACACAGACACACAGACACACAGACACACAGACACACAGACACACAGACACACAGACACACAGACACACAGACACACAGACACACAGACACACAGACACACAGACACACAGACACACAGACACACAGACACACATACACACAGACACACAGACACACAGACACACAGACACACAGACACACAGACACACAGACACACAGACACACAGACACACAGACACACAGACACACAGACACACAGACACACAGACACACAGACACACAGACACACAGACACACAGACACACAGGCACACAGACACACAGACACACAGACACACAGACACACAGACACACAGACACACAGACACACAGACACACAGACACACAGACACACAGACACACAGACACACAGACACACAGACACACAGACACACAGACACACAGACACACAGACACACAGACGCACAGACGCACAGACGCACAGACGCACATACGCACATACGCACAGACGCACATACGCACAGACGCACAGACGCACAAACGCACAGACGCACAGACGCACAGACGCACATACGCACATACGCACAGACGCACAGACGCACAGACGCACATACGCACATACGCACAGACGCACAGACGCACAGACGCACAGAAGCACAGACGCACAGACGCATAGATGCACAGACGCACAGACGCACAGACGCACAGACGCACAGACGCACAGACGCACAGACGCACAGACGCACAGACGCACAGACTCACAGACGCACAGACTCACAGACGCACAGACACACAGACACACAGACACACATACGCACAGACGCACAGACGCACAGACGCACAGACGCACAGTTGCACAGACGCACAGACGCACAGACGCACAGATGCACAGACGCACAGACGCACATACGCACATACGCACAGACGCACAGACGCACAGACGCACAGACGCACAGACGCACATACGCACATACGCACAGACGCACAGACGCACAGACGTACAGACGCACAGACGCACAGACGCACAGACGCACAGACGCATAGACGCATAAACGCACAGACGCACAGACGCACAGACGCACAGACGCACAGACGCACAGACGCACAGACTCACAGACGCACAGACACACAGACGCACAGACACACAGACACACAGACACACAGACACACAGACACACAGACACACAGACACACAGACACACATACGCACAGACGCACAGACGCACAGACGCACAGACGCACAGACGCACAGACGCACAGACGCACAGTTGCACAGACGCACAGACGCACAGACGCACATACGCACATACGCACAGACGCACAGACGCACAGACGCACAGACGCACAGACGCACATACGCACAGACGCACAGAAGCACAGACGCACAGGCGCACAGACGCACAGACGCACAGACTCATAGACGCACAGACTCACAGACGCACAGACTCACAGACGCACAGACGCACAGACGCACAGACACACAGACGCACATACGCACAGACGCACAGCACAGACGCACAGACGCACAGACGCACAGACGCACAGACGCACAGACTCACAGACGCACAGACTCACAGACGCACAGACACACAGACGCACAGACGCACAGATGCACAGACGCACAAACGCACAGACGCACAGACGCACAGACGCACAGACGCACAGACGCACAGACGCACAGACGTACAGACGCACAGACGCACAGACGCACAGACGCACAGACGCACAGACGCACATACGCACAGACGCACAGACGCACAGACTCACAGACGCACAGACTCACAGACGCACAGACACACAGACGCACAGACGCACAGACGCACAGACGCACAGACGCACAGACGCACAGACGCACAGACGCACAGACGCACATACGCACAGACGCACAGACGCACAGACGCACAGACGCACAGACGCACAGAAGCACAGACGCACAGACGCACAGACGCACAGTTGCACAGACGCATAGACGCACAGACGCACAGACGCATAGACGCATAGACGCACAGACGCACAGACGCACAGACGCACAGACGCACAGACGCACAGACGTACAGACGCACAGACGCACAGACGCACAGACGCACAGACTCACAGACGCACAGACACACAGACGCACAGACACACAGACACACAGACACACATACGCACAGACGCACAGACGCACAGACGCACAGACGCACAGTTGCACAGACGCACAGACGCACAGACGCACAGACGCACAGACGCACATACGCACAGACGCACAGACGCACAGACGCACAGACGTACAGACGCACAGACGCACAGACGCACAGACGCACAGACGCACAGACGCACAGACGCACATACGCACAGACGCACAGACGCACAGAGGCACAGACACACAGACGCACAGACGCACATTTATAGTCATTAATAAATATACTAAATAATACTGGCCCCAGATTGGAGCTCTGTGGAACTCCAGATGTTGCTGTGAGGGGTGAAGATGAAACTCCGTTGTAAAAGACATAATTAAAACGATGATTTAGGTAAGATGAAAATAATCTCAACAGCGACTGATCGAACCCTAAGCTTTCCAACTTCCTTACAAGAATATTATGATTTTTAATTATTACAAAATACATTATGGGCAGGTTGTACAAAACATATTCTAAACATATTTTAACTAACAAGAGTTTTATTTTTAACTAGTTATATTCAAAAACAAATGTCATTTTTAAAACTATGTTTAACAATAACCGATGAGTATACAACAAGGTTCACAGTTTAAACTAAGTCTACATTTTAACTGCCTATTGTACAACCCGCCATATGTACAATTAAAAATTAATTGTGTTTCTTTAAAATGCACTTGATGCTTATCAAAACCATTCGATAAAAAAATTAAAAAGTATTGGTATAAAGGTGGTTTTTATATCTATGCTATAAAGCATGCATTGGGGCAGCATGTAGATTACCTAAGTATCAGGTCAGAGAGATTAAAATTAAATAACATATGTAGTGGGATTCTCATCTTTCAGTACGTCTCCTATCTTTGTTCGACAGACAGCAATTTTGATGTAATGTCTCTCTCTATTCTGTATGTAATGTGTCGAGTTCGCACAAAATAATCGCTGTCCTGATCAGAAGAAATTAACCACATCAAAGGAAGAAAATTAGGTCCCCTGTTATTTTTAATTTATATTAATGATTGTTGATGTCGCAATAATCAATATGACATTTACCTGCTTGCCTATGATGTCCTTATCTATGTTTCTTGTAAGTTGTAAGGATTCAGATAACTTAGTAAGAGTTAATTGTCAATGAAACTCTGCAAAATGTTTATAAATGATGTTGCAATCATTTGTTAAAAATCAACAAAAATACCTAAAACAAAATATAAGCTGATAAGTAATAACTATATACAGTTTGTGGACAAACAATATAGGAAGTTTGAAGAAAATCTATACAGTTAGTAGAAAAATTCAAATATTTAAGGGTAATTATTCGGAAACAGATGGAATTCACAGACCATATGCAAATACTGTTATCAAAACAATTGCAGTTAAATTACATTTCCTATTTAGAATGTTAATAAAATAATTGTTATATTATTACATTATTTTTTACTAAATTTAAATATTGTGATATTAGCAAACTAGCCAAATAAAGAAAATAAAAATAAAATAAAAACCGAAAACATACCTGGATCTACAATAATATATATAAATAATATAAGTACATTGCATCTTTTAAATTATTAAAGTCCATTAAATTGAAATGACACGTCAAACCATAAATGTCAAACTTTCAAAACAAACATGCTTGTGTTGTGTTCCAAACAGAAAATAGAATTTATAGAATAATTTATTTACTTGCAACCTTTCCCCGCACACCACCTCGCCCCTCACCCAGAAACATGGTCAAATTGGGCTAAGCCATTTTACATTCGTCTGCATAGGGAGCGATGTTGGAATTTTTCAATTTAGTGTCTATTCCGTCTGTTCAGATGGCAGCATCTTATGGGCCCTACATTTTTAAATCTTATCACAAAAATTCTGAAATAATTAGGCAAAAATAAAAGAATGTATTTTGCGTTTTAACTTTTAAATACTATAAAAAATGATGAAAGTCCATAACTTTTAAATATTTGTTAAATATCACTTATTAAAATAATATTAGTATGCATTAAAAGTAAAAGAAACCATAGACTTTCCACCATTCTATACAGTTTTTTGAACCCATTTATGAAAACAGTTTTTCAGAGCTGTATTTCTTGTGATAAAAAAGTCGCCGTCACTTGTCATTGACAACGCGTTGAACTTGGCCTTAAGTTTTATTTCGGCCTGACGTGAAATGATTAGATTTTGGGGGTACTTTATGGAGGCCGTTTTCATATTTTATGGAATATATCTGTTATTTATGTTTGGAGAAAAAAAATTGTTCAAATAAAAGTTACTTCTAATATTATTATCTATAATTTTTGCTTTATGTCAAATTTTCCTGAAATGGTCCGTATTCGAGAAATTTGAGAAAATGTGCAAAATTCTGATATTTATGAAAATTGTTAAACTAAAAGTTGTGTACGATATCGATCTCTATAATTTTTGTTTATACATGATTTTTCTAAAATGGACCGTAATGGAAAAATTGTAGGAAAAGTGCTAAATTTAAATTTTTCAGTATTTTCGTTTTCAATGAATATCTATAGAAAAATGTTTCGAAGTAGATGTATGTGGAAAATGTATATATTTAGTTTATTCTCTAAACATTTATAGAGGTGCTGCAATAGGTTGTACAAAATAACCGGAAAAAGCCTATAATAACTAGATAGGAAAGTCATGTGTTGAACACATCAGATTTTTTCTTAAAAATTATAGTATTTTACGAGTCAAAATTATTTTTCGTCACTCGAAAACGATAATATTTTATCTTATGTAAAAAAACGTGGCAACCATCTTGAGAACAAGAAGTGTTAACGAATAATGATAAATATTTCATTGTTGTTTGTTTTATCTCGTACTGATTTGTCGAACAGTTCTCACATACATTTCTTTATCTATCTTATCCATGTATTAACTAAAGTTTGTTCGAATAAAATTAGATCGAAGTTACTAAACTTGCTACGCGATTTATATAATAAATATCTAGGTGACAGTCCTGTCCACCAAAATTCGTATTCGTAAAGCATGCCTCCCATAACCAATTAGCATTCAGGATGAACTCGGGTCGGGAACACAATAGCCTTCCACAATTTCAATTAGAAAGATAATTTATGAGAAAGTATTATGTAATTGTCGATTCACTTTCGGTTGACAATTGTGTAATGTTTATTAATGGTATTTATTTATTTTTTGTCCTGTTTTCTCAAATAATTAAATGCCGAAGAATGGAAACATATTTTTGTAAATTGGTTACTTAATATTACAGAAATTATTGGTTATAAATTATCTATGCGATATGGAAATATTTTAGTTTTAGTGGATGTTAACCAAAGCTCTTTTATTTACCTTTAAACCCGGTCATACGTTGCAAAGAAACGTAGCGCGTAGCTATTTTGTAAAAGAACCGACATGCGTTGCCTGGTGCGCTGTTGCCAGGAAGTGTAGTTTGTCCCTTTCATATTTAAATGTGGTTTTTACCTATAACTCACTAATAGCAACAAGTTTTATTAATCAGAATAGTTTCGAGATATATTGCGACACATAAAGCGCCCCAACAATTTATTTTCGTACCTAGTGCAGTGTTTCTTACTACGACACATTGTATACATAGTTAATGCAATATTTCCCGAAACATTTCTAATAGTAAGTCTCTAAATAAAATGACTTCTAACAAAACAAAAAACGTATGTACAAAGTACATTAAGCTATTTTAACTGCTTTCAGCAGACTTGATATTTTAGGAGCACCTATTTTTAGACCATTATGCAAGTTATTTTTGTACCTACCGTTTATACATATATACGTCTGCTAAATAACAACTTTGCAAATACTAAGATAAAATATGGCAAACACCATTAATAGGCCTGCAAATAAGTGCGTGGATCTTAAAAGCGCTAAACGTGACAACACCGCAATTGAAAATAACCTTGTTTCATTCGTACTATACGTCACGTATAGTATTTTATCAATCGATGGTTTGCGACGTTGCTATCCAGTAAATTGTTCCATATCGGGTATTTTTGTTGATTTTTATACTTTTTTGGAAATATTTCGGATTATAGTCTTAGTGTATAGCTAACAACATGGTTCGCGAGTGCATTTTGTGCAAAAAACTGGATATTGTGAGTGCTAAAGTATCTTTTCATAAGTAAGGTTAGGTGGTGTATTACATTGTTAAGTGGTGTAGATTTAAAGATTTTTGCCATATCACATGTAGTTGCTGCGTTTGAATATCCACATCCGATGATGCATTTTTTGAATCTCGAGTGTTTGTTTATCCACATCGGGCACATCTCTCCTACTAGATTTACCTATATTGAATCTCGTGATCAAAGATTTACAACATCTCAGATGCATCCGATGTGGATATTCAAACGCAGCGTAAATCTACCTTTGTTTTCCTAATATTTACTTCCTTTAATATTTCAACGTTATTAATTTTGCAAAAAAGTGTTATTAATGGAATCACTTTAGTCTGGACTTTAGTAGTAAAATAAATATGCTTATGCTTGCGTTTTCGATTTCCAACTGATAGGTATACACTTGTAGGACTTGAAGAAAATGAAGGTATCCGAAAAAGAGCATATTTTGAGAGTTTTGGATATTTTGATTTAAAAATATCTCATTATTAACAATTTGTAAGACTATTCCAATTAACTCCAAGATTTAATTCGTAAATTTGTTTAAAATAAATCTCATTTTTATTTATTGTATTTCATTTTGTTTAACATCTTTATATGTAATAAATAGTGTATTATTCTTGGAAAAAGTATTAAATAGTGTTTTTAAGTTTTTTACCTACATTCCACTCAAGTGCATACTCTTATTCCAAATCCAATAGGTTTTAAAGTTTAAATGATTATAAAGTTTATTGCACACCATATATGTTAGTATTTCATGATTTATTTTTTTATATTTAACTTACACAAAATTAGTATTTATAATCTTCTTCGCACAAAAATCGAGGAGTTATGATTTTATCTTTAATAAGATACGCCACTGGTATTGACAGACTTTTAGTTTCGTATAATAACAGCGTTGCCAAACGAGATCTAGGGTTACAGTCTTGTCTTCTTTCAATCCGCATAAAATATATTTTTTCTCTTTTTCAATAATTGGGATCAAAGAAATAATACTTTATAAATAAAATGCTTCATCTGTTTCTGTTAGCTAAGATTTTAACAATATAAAAATAATAATTAGCTTCTTTTATTAGACCTTCTGCTCTGTTTTTCAAACTTTATAGTTTTCTTGAGGTGCTGACTGCTGGCTATGTATTCATCTCTTTGGCAAGGGGGTTTATGGATAGTAATAATAATAGTTAAAGTTCGTATTTTTCGCCTTTACCGTTTAAGCCTGCACGTGTAGAAAATGTTTAGACCATTTACGGGGCATGCGAAAATATATGGTCTTTTTACCCCTTATCTGCTCATGTGAAAAAATATTCGCCCCAATAAAAAAATATCTATGATTTCACATTTGACTATCTAGTGAAATATGTACACATGTCACAACTCCATGAAAATGCATTGTGTTTTAAACGTAATCATATTTAAATCATTAAAATTAAACCGAAGATTCTAAGAATTCATAATGCTTTGTCTAATATTTATCTCTATATTTTTGTCACATTGTCTTTTTCTATTTCTTCTGACATCTAATCATGTCAATCTTTAGAGGTTATCCAATTTTGCGTATAAATCGTATTTCTATTGCGTTTAGTTTTTTTTTATGTTTATTCAGAAAAACATAAAACAGGAATAACTATTACTAGCCACATTTGATATTAGTAATTACACTCATGTCTTCTTTAAACTTATTTTCCAAACTATTATTATTGTCAGAACTTTCCTTTGGAAGCAAAACTTATATTCATCAAATGGAACAGCCGATTGCTGGTACAATGTAACTACATAAAAGAAGAAATTCTAAACTTAGTAGAGACTGGCAAGTATCGTATTTCTCTTCAGCAAATTATGCCCGCATGTTGCACATTCACGTCTCCACGTTCGCCGAGAGGTAGGTATTATCGTGTCGAGGAGGGAGGTGCAGATATAACAACTGAATATGACTCGCATCCAAATGGACAAAAGTAGTCGAATAGTAAAAATAAAAAAAGGCAACATATTGACAAAAAATGGATAAAGGAGACATATCGATATGTCGACAAAATGTTGAAAACTTATTGTTAGATTTAAAATATAGAGATAAAGACTGATTTTTATTGAATTAGAAGATTTGTTGTCTTTATAACCATATATAGGTACATAGGAGGCTTTGTTTACAATTTCTTTCCATACTTTTTTCTTTTCCAGTTGGCAACGTTTAATCTTTTAATGTCCTCTTCATTCTCTTTTAATATTGTTCCTTTTTCTCTCCTCCTAGTTCACTTGGAGTTTTTTTTAAAGTCCTATCCCTTAGCATTCTCAAAATATGTTCCTTTCAATCCCATAGCATAAATGTTTCTTCCAATGTATTCTTTGCATATTTGAGTTTTTATATACCCACTGATTTCGTTATTTCCAGATATCATTAATCAACTATCTTAATATCCAAGTACCGTTAGCAAAGGTTACTATTGGATGGAACACTATTTTATACACCCGTATTGTTAAGTTTCTTGATACATTCTTACTTTTACTTACTGAGAGAATAAATCTAGATATAAAAACATGTATCAAAGTTCATAGGTCTCTTCCTCAAATCCTAGATTTCTAGTCACTATTACCTGCAAATATTTGAAAGTTGGTACCTCCTCAAAAATGTATCTGACCAACTTATGTACATTGGTTCCTGTTCATTAATTTCCACTGTTACTTTTCTAGTCGATTTTTCTAGATTTTGTACAGTTTCTCTCAATTCAGTTTTTGTTCTTGTTAATACGGCAATATCATCTACGAAGGCAATGCTTTTTATAGTAAAGTAATTATGCTCTATTAATATTTGCTTTTATTTTCCTGTATCCAGTAAGGAAAGTATAAGAATCTTGATTTTTAGACCTCGAGTTTTCATCGGATCTTTACGTTTTGGAGTCGCCTGGATCATTTTCGTGATGATGTCTATCTCTGTGTGTGTGTATCTGTATCCACGATAACACAAAAACGAATAAAGAGAAAAATACCAAATTTTAAACTTAAGCTTTCATCTATCCTTTGCTTATTTAACTATTTGATTATTAAATTTCTCTAAAATGGATCGTAATGGAGAAATTTGAAGAGATATACAAAATTTAATTATTTCGGATTTTTTGTTGACAATAAGGATATGAAAAATTGTTCTGTATAATTTTTATTTAATTCAAATTCGAAACACTTGATTAAATAGACCGTACAGTATAATTTATAACTTTACAGATATTTCATGTATTGCACACATTATGTTTTGTTACTTTAACTACAAATGTCAAGTTAAATTTGTGTCATTGATGATTTACTGTATTTCGAGAAAACTTTCGTCCGCTTGGATTGACATTTCAATTCACAGTGCATACGTCGAAGGTGAAGACTCAACTTGGAATTCCAGACCCTTCGAGGGATGAAAAGAATATATAATTGTCAGTAAAGGTACAAAGAGAATACTGATAAGTTTTTTTTTACCTAGGAACTGACGTTGGAAGTGTTGTCTTTCGTTTTTTGTCTTCTTTTTTCCTGTAATTTTGTAGGTTGAGACGGAGTTGCCACTTGAATGTTTTTACAGTACAAATAGGTTAGTAGGCTGTGGAAAGGGCTACCGCGGTAACTGGGACAATAATAGAAATACAAATAGATAGCACGCTTTAAGTGTGAACAAAATCAATAGAAAAAATATTTGTAAAGTCGTTCCAAATACTTACAAAAATTATTTATAACAAATTTTGACAGAGCTTGTGAATGTAAGGTCTGAGTGATATGAAATTTAAATTAACTATATTTTATTATTGTAAACTGCTACATATTATGTTATTTGACAAAATATAAGGAGTAATAAGTAAATATGATGTAAGATAGGACAATGTCTACATTGGAATTTTGAAGGAATTCCTATTTTTGCTACAGAAAAAAACTTGACTTTTTGTCCTTATAACATAAACTACTGTCGTGCGACCGTGTCTAAAACCAACTCTGATTTTTTTGTTCACTCCGTTCAACAGCTCCCCAGCAAACATATTGGTTTAATTTGACGTCGAAATTACCTAAAATATATATATATAATAAATTTGGTCGCAAAATTAGATTTGACCATATTTAAGGAAAATTTACGTTAGCTCGACGTGGATTCGACATAAGTGGAGAATAAGACGACGTCGAAATTTGGTTTTATTGACCAAAATGTGTAAAATTACGCCTAAATCCACATTGTAGTAGCCTTGTACGTTTGGTTAGTGATACTTCTCTAGGGAAATTTGATGTCAGTATAACGTCAATTCGACGTTGATTTAACCAGCTTTAGGTAGAAACTACAATCATTTTTAGATGGCGAAAAGTGCACAAAAAGATACATTTTATACTTATTTGGTATTTTATCTATAGAAGTCGAGATATTGTAGGAAATGACAAACACAACTGAAACATTTATTTAATTCACAGCGAAGATTGAAAATATATACCTATGTAATGTAATTACGACGAATCAATAGGTTACGTTTGTTAAAATTAATGCAAAGGAAATTTTGTCGTGCAATTCTACTTTGAAAAATAACAATGCCCTTCCAAAATACTCTTTAATAAGAAAAAATATAAGAAGAAATATTATGATATAAAAAAATTATAATAATATTATGAGCTAAAACTATGTTACATTTGTTGTGTATCACTTTAGAAAATCAATATTTTTTTTTCATCCGTTTTTTTCTAGTTAAGTTAATTTAAAAAAATTGAAATTTTGAATCGTGCTTCCATTATGTTAAGAAAATATGGCGTATTGTGCTAATTCGACTTAAAACTTAATATGACTGTGGAAATCTACGTATTTTACAAATAGCTTTTGACTAAGTTGAATTACCTTAAAGTTTCGGTTAACTTTAACTATTTAAAGAATTAATAATTTGTAAGTTTTATCAAAAATTTACCTGTAGGTAAATGTAACATATTTAGGTCACCCTATTTTTGGAAATGCTCTACCTATTAGTAAATTTTAACTATATTAATTGTAAATTTTTATTTAAGGTGTGTTGAATAAATCAATTTACTGGATACTGGAATAATTTGTTTATTTTTCACGTTATACTGCATTTGAGATTTAAAACGTTTGACTTTACGAAAAAAATCGAAAGTGTATTATTTATTTATTATTTTTTGCATTTATTTATAGCTCTATCTATACGGCATGAGAAAGAAGTTTACCATTGTAACTTGTAACGGTTTTTTAAAATGGCCGAAATTCATAAGAATAATGAAGACAATAAGTGAACAAACTAATTGTTAAAATAACCTAAATAATATAAATTTTACAAATAGGTTATGTTTGGCTAGGTTTTAAATTGGTGGTTTATAGTCGAAATTACTTTGTAGTAGATTTTGCAGGTAATTGCTGCAATAAAGTTAATATTTATTTATTCAGGATGTAGATAAACAAGATATAATTTTTCTACAATATCGACCTAATATTACTTTAAAGTAGAGTAAATAAAGCATCCAAATAGGTTAGTTACTATAGAGGTATAAAGTTACGAAAAATATTCAACCAAATCTACCTAGTAGGATATTCCACTATAAAGCCGATTTTTAGTTGCCAAACAGGTAAATGTTACCTAATTATGATTCCTAATTTTACTTTAAAGGAAATTTACCCTCGAGGTAATTTTTGGTTATTTTTGTTAGTAGTTTTCCCCTTTCTGATTTAGTTAAAGTTACTTTTAAGCAGATATGTGTACGAGGTAGATTTCTTGGTATAATTTACGTAAATTTATACATAAAATAGAACCATTTGGTAAATTTTAAGTACAGGTATATTTTTCTAGTCAATTTTACGTAATGATTACCTCAATAAGTGGATCTGACTTTTATCAAGTCGAGTTATAGTTATTAATATCAAAAATGTTTGCTGGGTCGTCTGCGTGTCGCGCTTTCTCGTCCGTTTCGAGACTCGAGAATCGACTAGAATGTTTCTTTGTACGCACCCCGACCCGTGGAGGAAGGATTTCATAAACGCATCGATATTCTTCTAGTTAGGATTGGTTTTTGCTAGACTTGTATACAAGTGAATTATTTTGCCATACTAAGTTTTAAAATAAATGTTGTCGAGTAAAGGTAAATTGTTAAATAAATTATATGTGTAAAATAACACTTGGTGTAAATAAATTATAAATAAACGGTTTTAAATAAATAAACTATTTTTAAATAAACGAACGTTAAACTAGTATTTCGCGTGCGGACCATAAAGCGCAATCCTAACAATAAACTAGTATGACAAAATATTAATAAGGATAATATTTTTTATAGTAGAATCGCAATCGACACGGAGTAATAAATAAAAGTTTTATGGGAGTTTTACAGCCCAGGTGGCTCAAACCATGGTGGAAGAATACAGGTGAAGCGGTAAGCGGTACGAAATTTGGTCATTCTTGCGCATGACGTCACCTTCGGAGCATATTTTTGATTTGCCTATGTCTCCAATGTTAAAAAGCGACTTTTAAAGTTATTCTAATATTTTCCTGGTAGTGTTTAGAAGTTTATAGATATATTTATCTTAATATTTAATATCATTTCTATATATCAATAGGCCTGTTTAGAAATTATTGGTACGTATTATTAAATTAATTTCTAATTAAGTTGGTAGTGTAATTGATATAAAGTTAGGTTATGTAACATTTTTGTTGTATTTTAAAGATAAAAGAAATAGTTTCTATTCATTATTGTTATTTTAATATATCATTATTATTATTATAATATTGGTACATTAAAATCTACTATATTTTAGGGTGTGTAGTTACTAACAAAATGCCAGGTTGTGCAGTGTTTGGCAGCAAGATCTATTCAAGAAAAACAAAGGGAACAAATATTAAGTATTTTGGATTTCCGAAAACAGATATAGCCAAAGCCTGGGTCAACGGTTGCGGGTGAAAAGATACAATTAATTTGAAAAATGGTATGATTTTTACAAACCTAATTTTTTAAGCTTGTATTTGTTCCATACATTTTTCGAAGGTTAGTTTTGAAATACCCTTACAACGGAGGCTATTAAACTACTCCACTAAGACTGGCAGAAACTTAAAACAAACGGCAGTTCCTACTGAAAATCTCCCATTGAAAAAAAGACAATTGTCTGCAGAAAGTGACGATAGATTAAGAAGGCAGGCAAAAAGATATCGACAAACATTTATTGAGAGCTTTGTTAATATTTCGGGGCATTTCAGACAATTGTCAACTGCAGACCAGGACAAGGAGAATCAAAGTTTGGAAACAGATACTCAAAATATATTGGTATCATCAGAACTAGAAACGTATGTACAAATTTACCTTATTAACAAAAAATGTGGCTTTGAAAAGAAAATTACACAACTTAGCATATACTAATTAACATTACAATCATTTCAAAACAATTTTTTTATTAAATATTAAACTTTGAAGTGATAATTGCTTTTATTTCAATATTAACTGTATGTTATTGTTTCAGATGTGACCACCGAAATTAAATTATTATTTTAGAGAAAACTATTAAGAGTCTTCGTGAAGAACTAAACAAAATTACTGAAAAATGCAACAAATCAAATATAGAAATACTTTCATTGAAAGAAGAAATTAGCCAGTTGAAAAATAATTCTCAAGTGGAAATTCAGGAAAGTAAAGATTTTAAGAACTGTTCATTATCCTTTACCTGGGTTTACTACCTTAAGAGACTGGGCTAAATGTTTAAATTTAGAACAAGAAATATACATTATAAAGTGTTAAGCAAGATAAAGAAGTAAACATTATGTATAAACCATTTTTAAACATAAATAAATCAATTTAAAATAACATCTCTGTGCTTTTTATTAAAATAAAGTATGTTTTGCCAAGTGTTTCTATTTATTAAATACATAAAGGGGTTTACCAGCACCCAACCATACAAGAAAGTAATTGATCTGTGCATACAAGTTATTGATGGCCATGTTTGATGACTAGTTTAAAATTAAATTATTACATTTATAATCTATAAAAGTGACTACATACTTTCAAACTGATTATTTAAGAAAATTGGCGACTAAAAAAATATACTGATAATAATTCATTTCACCTTAATTTTATTGTTCAGCATTCGTTAACATTATACACAAGTTTATTTGAATCGATTCAAAATTATTTATTGTTGAAGAATTCATTACATTCTTATTAACAAAGATAGATAACATAAGTTAAAATTCAAAGGAAAAGAAACAAACAAAATATTCATAAATGAAATTTTTTATTTTAAATTTTTTTAAATTCTAATATCAAGACAAAATATAATATAAAAACAAAAATGCACAACCTAAGTACAAATATGACAATCGAGAAATATATATACAGGAGTATACACATAAATTAAAATGAACTACTTAATTCAAGGAATCAGAAAAATTTATCCACTTTGTAGTATACCTTTTTGAGCAAGAGTTTCTTGCTTTTTAAACATATTTAATGAGTCAGCACTTCCTATTATTAATTAATTGGCAAGAGGTTAAACATTTTTCCACTATACACGGGACACTACATATTTCAGTTTCACATTTAAATTAGTTATTTGTATATGCCTTTTATTAGTTCCAGTTTTTATCCGTACTAAGCCACTAAAACTTTTTAATGGTAATGTCTCTGTAAGTTTAGGTACGTTTTGGCTATCATGTTGATCTCAATCTATCAGATAGCAATGCTAGGTATGAAGATTTAAATCCTAGATGTAATCCTCTTCCAAGTTTTGTGATGGAAAAATTCAGTTTCAGATGAACACTGTCTTTTTTACGCCAAAGAGAAACTATATTAGGCTAAATTCCTTACACCATGGCTAAATTCGAAATAAATTACCTACTTTTTTGTATAAAAGCACAAAATATTTTTTTTATTTGGCATTACTTTTGCACAAGCGTCTATCTGCCTATAGTGACTTTTCTTGTATTATTGAGCATAACTTGATGTTATTTGACGCAGTTGTTATTTTCTTCTAAATATATTTTCAGTTTTATAATGATTATAGAACTAGGAAATAAAAATTAAACTTCTTGACAATCATTACAAAATGTAAACAAAGCCATGGAATGGCATGGCAGTGTATAGGCGGCCGTGGCAATACCGATGTTGACGTCATAAAACCTGCGCACCGCTTCACCTGTATCCTTACACCATGGCTCAAACAAAATCTGTGATTTTAAAGAGCCGGCAGTTATAAGGTTTGGTTTCATAATAATTTTACCTGTGCCGCCCGGTTTCCTGGAACATAAACAATAGGCTACCCTTATTTTAATCCCTTTTAAGACTTTGATGAGCGCACGGTTGGGTAAATGAAGGGGTATTTGTTTGTATTATAATTTTTTTGGTATTAGTTTAAACTTAAATAATTTTAATTCAACCGCCGGGGTGCTATGATTATAACATTTAGATATAAAATAGATATGCTTACCTACTCTCGAAGATCAGGAAACGTGAAAATCTCTGAATCACTATATTCACTTGATGAGTCATTATTTACTGATATTATTAAAGGTGGCACTGTAATATCCACATTTCGTCCAGATTCCACATGTTTTCTTTTTCTTTTAACACATACTCGATTGCTTTCTGCCAATTTTCCTTCGTAATAAGTGATATGGAGGTTTCTAACAATGTTTCTACATCTTTTAACTTAAATGTCGTATTATATCGACCTACATATCCTTTAACTTGTGCCTATATCAGTTCAATAGGATTTACTTTGCAGTGATAGGGAGAAAGACGCACAACATCAATAACATGTGCTTTTGCAAGTGTATCCACTACATAAAGTACTGGAGACTTATTTAATTTCACAATTTCTAGTAGTTCAGTTTTATTGATTTTTCTGTCTGTTAGCCACTTAATGATATCATCTTTCTTCCATGAAGTATTTGGTACACGCTCAAATTGTCGAGAATGGTAATTAGCGTTATCCATTACTATAACTCACTCCATTGGTAAATGTTTTATCATTTGCTGAAAATATTCTTCAAACACATGAGCGGTCATATCTTCATGGTTGTCTCTGGTTATTTTTTATATTGAAATAATAAAGAACCACGTTTTGAAAACCAGTCATCACTTCCAATATGAGTTATAATTAGACGTCGTCCTTTACCGTAAGGAACCTTCAATCCTGTAGATAATCCTTTCAAAAAAGCCTGTCGTGAAAATTGAATGTTTGTGTCCTGTCACATTTTGCTAACTGTGTAACCTTCATTCACCCAGGTTTCGTCCAAATAAAATATTGTTTTGCCTTCTGCACGTAATTTAAAAATTGTTCTGAGGTATCTCCGTCTCCAACAAATAATTTCCTCAGAATCAATAAGTACTGCTTTCCTGTCCGGTTTATCCTACTTGAACTTCAAATCTATTAGAGTTTCCCGTAGTTTTGTCTTTCCCATTTTAGGAAAATACGGATCACTATTGATTGCGTCCAAAACCTTGGCAAGTTTTGGTATTTCTTTTTTAAAATAAAATTCGTGAACTTTTCTTCTTATTCCGCTGTTAATTTGTTCAGTATATTTCACTTTTTTCATACCTCCTGCATTTTTCTTTAGAGGTTTAACAACTCCGCTTTTTAATTCACTTATAACTTTATATATCGTTGATTTGCTTACACCCATCATATTACTTGTCTTTTCAACAGTATCGTCAACAGAAAACGAAGGATTTTCCATTCTTAGGCAATTATAAACATTGTTTGCAAATATTTTCTCGTTAATTGACAACGCACACTTTTTTATACGTTTCACAGGTGTAAACTTTGAACTTGAACCACACTGCATTTTTCTATAGCTTTGTTGGTGTTCGCCAATCCATTGAGACGATTTTGGGCCTGCATCGTTCTGAGATAATTTTTTATTATTTTTAGTTTTGAAAAGGTTCTTTCCCCTGAAGCTACAGTGACTGGCAATGTAAGTAGGATTCTTAATGCTATACTGAGGTGTGGTGCGAGTTTAAGTGTAGCGATAAACTTGAGAACTTCAACAAGGGTTTCTTTTTTGTTAATAATAACGAAACAATGCTTATTTCATCGGCTAATTCCAGGGCATTAAGATCGCTTGAATTTCCATCAGTTAAAACTACTTCCAAATCTTTGCAGTGAGCCAATAGCTCATTTCTGGGCATGTCTTTTAGACCAAAAATATTATACAAAAAGCTGAAATAATTTCTGTAAGTATTTAGCAAATTATATCTGTTTTCCAAGGCATTTATTGGTTTATCAATAGTGTGAAAAAAAATCTATTTTTTATTTTTGTTTGAGGTCTTGAACAGATACATCCGGGTCCTCATACAAAAACGTTCTTGTTTTGCTTCTGACACGATGACGTGGTGTGGTGGTTTCGAAATTAGCTTCGACGTCAATCTCTGAAACAAGTTCGGTTGCTTCTAAAATGATGCTTTTAAAAGCTTCATCTGATCTCAGGTTTCAAAGAAGAGTTTGAGGTTGCTAAGCATATCAATAGCTTGTGAGATATTAAAAATTACAGTTTGCTGATGGGATTAATATGACTCAAAATTTTGTGCCAGATCACAACAGAGAATATAAATTTGAACTGCTTCAAATTATTTAATAATCCGCTAGCCTCGTCTCTGATCATATTATCGATTTCTGAATCTTCATATATCTGTACAAAGCATCGTGAATTGGACCAATTTGAAACCGCAGAGCTTTTAATGAGTCGACTCGACTTTCCCATCGCGTATCACTCAATGGTTTTAGGGTGTAAGTATCAATATATTTCAGTAATATTGCCCAACGAAAAGAAGAGGAAGAAAAAAATGTATAAAACTTTTGATCAATATTGAAGAAGTTGGCTGCCTCGAACGCGAATTTTGCCTTATCGTTTACAACTAAATTTAGCGAATGGCTGCTGCATGGAATATAAAATGCTCTGGGGTTTATATTTCTGATTTTTATTTGTTCTCCCGATTTTTCTCCTCTCATATTGGAACCATTGTCACACCCTTGACCGCGCATGGTTTCTACTTTAAGCTTATTTTTCTCTTGCTCTTCTAGTAAAACCTCCGATAATTCCTTAGCTGTTGATCTCTCAATGGGTAGAAAACCCAAAAAATGTTCGTTGATATTAACTTGAACTTCAGACTCTGATTCCTGTATGGAGACAAATCTTATCACAAATGTCATCTATTCTACTTTACTTGCATCGGGAGTACAGTCAAGAATCACGGAATAATACTTGGCCTTTTGAACTTGCTCAATGATGTGGTGCTTTATGTTGTCATGCAATAATTCAATTATTTCATTTTGTATAGTTTTCCCTAGATATTTAGCTCTGATTTCTTCTTTATTGAGGACTCTGCGAACGTGTTCCTCCATTTTTGGATCAAACTCAGCCAATAACTGAATTAACTTCAAAAATTTTCCATTATTGTGTTCATACAGTTTATCGCTTGTTCCTCGAAAAGCTAGAGAGCTCTCACCTAGCACTTTAACGACTGATATAATGCGTAAAAGAACTTTAGACCAGTGATTTATCTCAGAATCAATGAGTCTTTGAGATACTGCATCTATTGTTTCACCTATTTTCAATCTTTGCTTCAATTCAAGCCATGATTTCAAACAATCTATATGAGTTTTAGCATTTTTATGATGTGCTGAAGAGTCCCCAAAATGCTTCCAGTCTTTAAATCCCCGATTGCCAAGAGCGCTCAAGCTAGATGGTGCAGCAAAAAGTCGACATGGAAGACAGTACAAAGCGTTTTGAAATACGGAATATACCATCCATTCTCTTAAAACCTCTTCTCCATTTCTAAGCCTTTTCTTGTAATGTTTTGGTGAGATTCTTCTATGCTGATCATCAAAAGAAAAATCAAAATTATACAAAGGTGCAGCTAGACCACGTTTAACCAAAAAAACTTTATCTGCTGCACGCATGATTTCGGGCCATAATCCTGGGTCAGAAGAGATACTTTGGACGGTAGCCTTTTCTAAATGTTTCTCTGAGGTCTGCACAACTTGCGAATTTTGATTTTTGGAACTGCACGGAACTGCATCACTACTCGCCAAACTCGTTTGAAATGACTTACCCACCTCAGTAATGCTGACGGTTGCGTCCAGTGTTGCCAGTCTAGTACAATTGTACTAGATCTAGTACATTCTCTGAGAATCTGGTACTCTAGTACACTCGAAGCAAAATCTAGTACTTTTCCAGCGTATGTTTCCATTTGAAGTGTAAAATATATTGTTAAAAAAATTGCAAGAGAAATTAAAATAGTTGTTAAAAATGACTTTAGAGATAAAATAGTACATTTCTCGAGAGATAAAACATTGTTTAAAAATTGCACGAGACATCAAATATTGTTCAAAAATGGCTTGAGAGGTAAAAAAGGGCGTTAAAAATTGGTCGAAATATAAAATAGTAGGTATTAGAAATTGCTTGAGGGGTAAAATATTGTTCAAAAATTGCTCTAGGGATAAAAATACTGTTAAAAATTTAATGAAAGATAAAAATATTTTTCGAAAGATTAAATAGTATTATAAATTGTTAAAATCGTGTTCAAAAATTGCTCGAGGGATAAAATACTATTGAAAAATTTGTTGAGAAATTAAATATTATTCAAAATTGACTCAAGAGATACCTACTATTAGAAATTTCTCGAGATAAAACATTATTTAAAAATTTCTCGAACGATAAAATACCATTAGAAAATGCTCAAGAGATAAAATATTGTACAAACATTGCTCGAGATATAAAACATTTATCGAGAGTTAAAATATTTTTATAAATTTGTCAAGAGTTAAAATATTGTGCAGTTTGCTAAAGAGATAAAAAAGTTGTTAAAAATTGCTCGAGAGATAGAATAATGTTAGAAATTTATCGAAAGATAAAATATTGTTTAAATATAGCTCAAGAGATAAAAAAAGGTTCAAAAAATGTTCAAGAGATAAAATATTATCAAAAAGTGTTAAAATCTTTTTCAAAAATTGCTCGAGAGATAAAATAGTGTTAGAAATTGTTAAAATTTTGTTCAAAAATTGCACGAGTCATCAAATATTGTTCAAAAATAGCTTGAAAGGTAAAAAAAGGCTGTTAAAAATTGCTCGAGTGATAGAATACTGTTAGAAATTTGTTTAAAATTGTTTAAAAACTGTTCAAGAGATAAAATATTATCAAAAAGTATTAAAATATTTTTCAAAAATTGCTCGAGAGATAAAATAGTGTTAGAAATTGTTAAAATTTTGTTCTAAAATTGCACGAGACATCAAATATTGTTCAAAAATAGCTAGAAAGGTAAAAAAGGCTGTTAAAAATTGCTCGGTGGTGTAGCGGTCTAACGCGCTTATATTCATTTATAAGCAAGTTTATGTGTCAGAGACTGCTGGGCTTCGAATCCCAGACCATGTGGATTTTTAATTAAATTGCATGGTTCAGTATAGGATTTTATGTGTGCCGTATTAATAGAAATGCAATGTCTGTTGATATGACATGCAGATTATAAAAAATCGCCATGCATTACCGTCTCGATGATGGTGGGTGAGGTTTTCCGGGTTTTCCTCACCTGTAAGTCAAATGGCACCATCAATCATCTTTAAGTCGCCCCGGAGCGCCACGGAAAATAATAATAATAATAGCCGTCCCTTTCCCCGCACAAGCTAAGCTTTTGGGGTTAAAATTCACTCGTAAGGGGGTGAATTAGGGAGAGTATTATTATTATAATAGTGTTAAAAATTGTACAAACATTGCTCGAGGGATAAAAAAAAAGTTGTTAAAAATTGCACGAGAGATAGAATCCTGTTGGAAATTTATCGAGAGATAAAATATTTTTTAAAAACAGCTCAAGAGATAAAAAAAGGTTTTTTAAAAACTGTTCGAGAGATGAAATAGTGTTAGAAATTGTTAAAATTTTGCTCAAAAATTGCACGATATCAAATAGCTTGAAAGGTAAAAAAGTCTGTTAAAAATTGCTCGAGTGATTAAATAGTGTTAAAAATTGTACAAACATTGCTCGAGGGATTAAAAAAAGTTGTTAAAAATTGCTCGAGAGATAGAATACTGTTAGAAATTTATCGAGAGATAAAATATTGTTTCATAATAACTCAAGAGATAAAAAAAGATTTAAAAACTGTTCGAGAAATAAAAAATTATCAGAAGGTATTAAAATCTTATTCAAAAACTGCTCGAGAGATAAAATAGTGTCAGAAATTTGTCGAGAGATAAAATATTGTTTAAAATTGTTGTGTTCGTGTTCCCTATAAACCTTTTTTTGCTCTTTAATGACCATACTTCATAATTAGAAAAATCTGGTAATTTTATAGAATCTAGTACATCTTTATGAAATCTGGTACATTTTTTAGATAAATCTGGTACATTACAAAAATATATTCTGGCAACACTGGTTGCGTCCAAAGGGGGGGTCCATATCCGGAAAGGCAGTATCTAGGTGCTGGGCGTTGTTCAAATGTTGGTCGAATGTGGGAGCGTTGAAACTACCTTCTTTCAAGAAGTTCTGCAGCGCATCTGACTGTTTTTGAAGCTGTGTTTTCTTGTTCAATCTCCGCTTTTTAAATTCGCTTTCAGAGGGTTTTCTCTTAGCATCGGGCATTTTGGTTTCTGGAACAAATTAATTAAAATAAAAGATAATACTGATATCAAAAAGGCCATGATTTGATTTAAATTATAAATTCTGAAATCCCCCCTTGTGCGCAACTGGCTTTAAAAAAATGTATTTTGTTCAACTCCAGACTCAATTACCTTTCATTTGATACCACACAAGCCATTTTTTGATGAAAACTATAATTTTTGAAATCCCCCCTTGTGCGCCACTGGCTTAAAAAAATAAAATAAATTTTATTCAACTGCAGGTTCAATCAACTTTCATTTGATACCACACAAGCCATTTTTTGATGTAAACTCTAATTTTTGAAATCCCCCCTTGTGCGCCACTGGCTTAAAAAAATAAAATGCATTTTATTCAACTCCAGACTCAATTACCTTTCATTTTATACCACACAAGCCATGTTTTGATCTAAACTCTAATTTTTGAAATCTACCCCCACCCTTTTTTGGCTTATGTCTGATAGATTTTTTAGTTTTATGCACTGGACAATTTGCACAAGCACTTTTTTAAAGCTTTTTTGCACTAACAATTTAAACAAACTATTTTATTTCGCACCAGCCGAAATCTAGTGGCAAATAATGCATTGTTTTAAGTCTACTTCCTTTTTATATGCAGTTAAAAAGGGCTGTTAAATCTTGTTTCGCTTGGTTTCAAAATTGTTGTTTCCTGTACAGTCGTGTTGCCACGGGCCGAAAAACTTGTCAATTCTTAAAAGGCGGTGGTTGAGTGGTTTTGTCATGTTGAATTGAATTCAACTAGATTTTGCCTTAATGTTTAAATATATTATATTATTTGAATTATGTGCTTAGAAATAAATATGATATATTCCGCCTGCCGCCTCTTAATCTTGTCAACTATCAGTCAAATCTTGCAACGCGTTTTTGAGAAAATTCCCGTGAACCGATTTCAATGAAATTTGGTATACTTACAAGGGTCCGACGACAATGCAATATTATGAAAAATAATTGATTGATATGATATCAGAATGATAAAAAATATTCTTTACTTTTTAGTGCATTTTATAAAAGCCTGTACCTTAATTTTTTTTATCAGTTTATTTTCATTTTCCATTATTTTGGCGCCCCTAGATCATTGCGCTTCGGGCGGCCGCCCGGATCGCCATACCCTGGGGCCGGCCCTGATGGCATTAGTAATCTCCAAGAAGATGATAAAATAACGATTATAGATTTCTTGACATCAAAAATTTCCAAGAAGTCAATGATGAATAACGATTTAAACAATTTAATGTAGGTATACCTAATAGTCAAATTTATAGGTCTCGAAAAATATTTGTTATATACCTTGTTGTTAATTTACTCAGACATATAACTCTACCATTTAGATAACAATTGCAAATAACTCAAAAAATATTTTGTAAAGTACCTACATACCGAAATAATACTTAATAATACATATTCAAAAAATATATTTTTAATTTATGATTTTATGTACACCTGAAATTTCCTGATCTAACAGATTTATTACTCCGGTTCGATCACGAATCTACTATGAAGCAGAAATTTATTGAAATGTCAAATGTTCCAACTTGGATTCTCGCGCAAAGCATATTTCGGCTCTGTAAAAGACATGCATAAATAACTAAGATGTAGAATATAATTCATCGTTTTTTTTTTACTTTGTTGAATTTAAAATTTTCATGAAATTATTTACTAGACACCGGAATATAATAAAATACATATTTTGCTTCGTTAATTTTCATAACCGATGAAAAATTATTATGCGTTCATCCCGGTTTTCAAAATAATGTTTCATATATTGAATTTCATTCGAATTTTAAATGAGTATATTCTTCTTTATTAATAAGAATATTTTTTTTTCGTGCATTGCAAAAAGCTAAAAGCACTCTCGCACATACATCGGCTTATTGGAAACAAATTAAATTTTTATAGAATATTAACAGCTTTCAAAATATAAAATAAAACATGGTAAACAACATGTAAATGTATTCTAAACGAAGGTACACGAGAGCAAACAATATTTTACAAGCCATTTAAATTCGCATATCAAGTACTTGCCTACCTAATGGAAACCCCAGATATTAGACTTGATTTTATGTTGATTTAACCTAAATTACCTTAACCCGAAAATGCTTTATTGGGGAGCTAGAGCCCTTTGAAGTTGGCGCCGTTAAGTCAATTTTTTCAACAACTAATAATACAAATTGTTTGACTTCAAAACTATTTCTAGTTTTCTCATAGCCAACATGGAATTGTATTAAATTAATTTCTTAATCGCAAGAAACAAGAAACGCAGAAGGGGTTTTCTACGTGGCTTTCTACAAAAATCTAGACGAATCGACGTTAAATTTAATTCTATCCAGGAGGTGCAGGAATGAATAAATGAATATTTTAGTTATTTTCACAATCTGTCACACATTTTTATTGGGAAATAACCCAAGTGGACTAAAATATCTATTTTATAAGATCATTCCGATCACAATACATAATATTACACAGACACAATCTAAAATGAAGATATATAATGCATGACATTCTAAATTATACTCTTCACAGTTTAACCCCCTTAATCCCCATTTTCAATCAGATTTTTTTCAGAATTAATAGGTTTCATCCCCATGTAGAGGTTAATTTTTCAAGTTGATATTATTCGTTTTTCAATTAGATTTTTTTAAATATTTCACTGTTATTTAGTTTTTTTTTCACAATCTTTGGGGTCTATTCTGTAACAATTCCTTTATATTTAACGGCCTTTAAAAATATTGTCGGCCTTTAAAAGTATATTTGTATTCGTTAATTTACTTCTGTCATTATTTAAACAGATTTCTTTAAGATAGTCCTCTAATGTATTTTAAAGATCCGTTTAAATAATGACAGAAGTAAAGAAGAAAATATTTTTAAAGGCCGTTAAATATAAAGGAATTGTTACAGAATAGACCACAATAAGCCTTATTTCCTTATAGAGCTTGATTTTTACTAAACATTTCATGATGATATCGCTTTTCATTTTTGATTTATGATTTTTTTTAATTTCAACCTCCCTTAAACCCCTCATTTTTAATCAGATTTTTTCAAAATCAATAGTCTTTGTCCACATATAGAGATTAATTTTTCCTTAAAATTTTCAAGTTGATATCATTTTTTGTTTTAGACTTATCGTGCAGACAAAGTAAACGTACACAGACTACTGTGTATTTAATACCTACAGGGATCCAAATTAAGTACCAATTCACCTAATATTTTTGAAAATACTAAATTATACCAACAAGGCAATAAAAAAAATGTCATTATAATAAATGATTTTAGGTTTGTACGCAACATACAATCTACTCTAGGGGGTAACATAATTAATAATTACAGACAGACATAAATTTATATAAACTATTTAAATAAACATACCATCTCTTAGATAATGCAATGCAAAGTTTCTCATTGTGAGTATATTAAATTCAAATGGTTGATCCATTTTTCCAATTCACATTTGTAATGTGAAAAATCATTTGTCTCTTTATCTTATCTCCTATATCAAACGTTTATGCCAAGTAGTTACCTTATCAGAATAATCCAATTTTTCTTTTCAGCGGGTTTTGTGGGAGACACAAAAAAATTTACAAATGTTTGGCTTAGTTCGTAGTATTTATAGTTGGGAACAACATTCATGACCATTTTGAAGTAATCTTAGAATGGTTTTAGACACTGAAACAAAAATATAAAACATAAATTACAGTCGTAACACTAAATTACAGGTAAATAAAACAACATAACCTCAAAAATACTTTTATTTACCTTGCCTTAAAGACGTTTTTTCGGACACAATCGTTGAATTGACACACATACTTTCAATTTATTAAAGTTGCAGTTCTTATTTAAACACATTTTTTTAAATGAGCACAATTAAAATAGCCTTCTCGGGTTTTATATTAGATTGTTTTATAGAGGAAAGATAGTGTCTGGTTTGGAACTTTGGAACAGTGTTGCCAGAGTATGTTTTTGTTATGTACCAGATTTGTCTAAAAAATGTACCAGATTCCATAAATGTACCAGATTTTTTCAAATTTTATTTGCAGTGACATCTAATTCATGGAAGAGCAAACAAGGGGATAATTGTAGGTAACGATCACAAACAAGGAGCACAATATTAGGGCTGGTTTATCTTAAATATACCGGCCCTGCACAATTAATATTTTACACGTTAACATTGCTACACGCCGAGAAAGAAAAAGTACTAGATTTTACTTTGAGTGTCCTAGAGTACCAGGTTCTCGAAAATGTACTATATCTAGTACATTTATAAATTGTACTAGACTGGCAACACTGGTTTGGCAAGGTTCGTATGCACTGCCCTATTTTGTGACATCTTGTTTGTGTTTGTGTTTGTGTTTTTTTTTATTTAAAATTTATGACCTTGGCATTGCCAATTGGCCAGACTAATGTACATTGTTTGGATACAAACAATTACAAATCCACAATCCACTGTTAGTATTTGTTAGTCGTTCGTTTCTGTTATTCTTTTTTTTGTGTTATATTTTCTTTTATATTATATATTTTTCCTTTTGTTTTTTTTTTGTTGTTTTTATTCGTTTTTTGTTGTTGTTACTATTATTTTTTTGAATTTTTTTTTATTAATCTTTTCAACTTAAGAGAACATAAGGGGTTTTTTTTTTTAATTGTTGATATAATTTTTGCATATTTTTAATATGTTAAACTGTTAGTTTTTACTTGTTTGTGTTCGACACGCAAATTAACGTATTTTTATGCAGTTTTACGAATATGTTGATATGTTGACCTTTATGTTTAGCTATGTCCATTCGCGAAAAGCTCTCGCTCGTCTGGGCTCAATCATCACAGTGCGCCACAGACACAGTATACTTAGGTATATTGTGCCATATATATTATAATGTCGTTAATTTTATTGTATGTTAAATTAAGTTTGTGTTTTTGAATGAGTAATTTGATAATTTAATAAATTATGATAGAGGAAATTAATTTGCAACCATGTTCGTTAGTAAAATATTTGATTGCCAGATTTCTGGGGCAATTATACAGCTGTTTTGAAATATGCGTTATTAGAAGAATATTGTAGTGAGAAAACATTCAGATAAAGCAAGTAAAAGAACTAAGAATATACAAGGGCGTTTTTTAGTCTCAAAATATCCCTGAAGTTTAAAATTAAGAGTATTATGTTATAGTTTATTTGAAAATGCATGATAGCATAGTTTTTATGACAAAATTCTATATACAGGATTGTTCAAAGCAGAAAAAAGTAAATATGGATACCTTTTTATTTGAATTTTCACTAGATTTTAGAATGACCACCTCCAAAAATCTCAATCACAATATATCATAAAATGTAAATAAGCAAACCCTAAGGGATTGACCAAGAATTATATACCTTAGAGACGGGGAACACGAATTACTTTAATATAAAAAAATAGTAAACTGCCAATATTAGATACCCACATTTATAAAAATAGTATACTAGATGTTAGGTTAGGACATTTCCTTAAAAATTAATACATTCATAAAAAAAGAAAGAAATAAATTCACAGAAGTATATTTTGATTCTTAATACCAGTTATTAGTTTAATATTTTCTTTCTAGTTGCAACTATTATAGTTGTATAGTGTTCATCAGAAAAGTACGCAATTAATTTTGAAGTGTGACAGCAGTATAAAGCAAGCATAGTAGACGTAAATATTGATTTACTCATAAAACGCGTGCTCGCTTCTCAGATAAATATACTCGCATAAACTACCCCCACTCAAATTAGCAGCTGTCTCCGTCTTCCTAATGATAACAATAGAAAAGGGGTGAATTATGAACAAATGGATTAGTCTAGTAATATTTCGACGTTAATCTCAATGAACAAAACATAATATATTAATTTAATTTTTTTGTTGCAGGTGAGTGTCTCCAAAAACCTTCTGCGAGTAATACGTAAGTTGGATTAGTTGTTTCGCTAAATTATAGGCGATAAACGTATACCAGATGGTTTTCAGTTAGGCATATAAAATTTAAAATTCGAAAAATAAGTTGCCAGTGCTTTAGTACTTTCAATTGGTAGGTGTTGGAAGGTGCTATCAAAAAAGGGTATTGCTATTAAATAAACTGTTGATGACGTCATATCTCGAAATGTAATGACGTCATAAAAAATGTCTGCATTTAAAAAACGTCAAAAAAATATTTTTTTTGCTCGTCCAATGAAGCCAAAAATCTCTGGTGATCCGCCAGTTATCCCCAACCCTGTGTGTTTTGATCTTTATACAGTTGATCACTTGCATACTAGGCATTTCTATTAAAAGAAGTAATTCATATATTTAAGCCATTCTGTTAGTGATCATACTGTGGATAGGTAATACTGATGAACCTCAAATACTTAAGTATCTACTATACATTTTTATTTAATTCTTAACACACTTTATAGAGCAGCACAATTACGTTGGATGTGTTAAATAAAATATAGTGACTAAAACTGTTAATTTTGCCTTTTTATTGATACTGTCTCACTCATTAACTCACTTACTTTGTTAAGATTAAAGTATACATTTTTGTAAACACTACTTTTATTTTAATAATAGATTTTACAAAATTTTGTTAAATGGTTTAAGAAGTATTTACAAAAAGCATAAAAAAGTTATTGTGATAAAAATAAATCTTAATACACTTTTCAAATACCCAATTATTTACGTTCATGTATCGTCCGTTAAACAACCCATCCTTTTTTCTTGTGCATTTTCTAGTCTAAACTTCAATAACTTCTAAACCTCTCGATACAAAATTGAAAGAATCTTGAAACTTTGAAGCTTCCTTATTTATTTAAGAACCTATCGAAGTTTAGAAAGTTCGATACTAAGCAATCTCGCTACTCTTTGATTAATTCTGTAAGCCTTTGTTTGAATAAATTGAACAGATGATAGATTTCACTTATTTGACAGATAATCGCGTTTGTTTTGAAATAGTACATGATGGTGGGTGAGGTTTTCCGGGTTTTCCTCACCTGTAAGTCAAATGGCACCATCAATCATCTTTAAGTCGCCCCGGAGCGCCACGGCAAATAATAATAATAGCCGTCCCTTTCCCCGGACAAGCTCAGCTTTTGGGGTTAAAATTCACTCGTAAGGGGGTGAATTAGGGAGAGTATTATTATTATTATTCTTATATGCGTACGTACCACTGTTGCCAGAATATATTTTTGTTATGTACCAGATTTGTCTGAGAAATGTACCAGATTCCATAAAAATGTACCAAATTATACATATTTTTCGAATTGTGATAGTTTGGTTCATTGAAGAGCAAAATAAAACTTTTATCGAGAACAAACACAAACAAGAAGGAACCCAACAATATATTTTACTCGTCAAATGGAGTGCACTAGACTGGCAACACTGGTACGTACTCAACACGTAACGAATTGAATAGAGAGAGACATTACATACGAATCGCATTCTGTGGAACGAAGACAGTCGTCTCAATACGTACGGTATTGATAGATGAGAATTCCAATGCTGGAGTGGAACTCTATGCTACGTAGAATTCTACGAAACGACATTGAAGTGTAAAAATGGTACTCTGTGTCAAATTATGGAGAACGACATTGAAGTGTAAAAATGTGTCAAATTATGGAGAGTTTTAAATCTACAGTTTTAGAGAATACTATCGTTTCAAATCGACAGCTTTGAAATCGCGTTATTTGTCTTGTATTTATCAATTTCCTTATTTAACGTGAAGATAGAGATAAAAATAAAACAAAATCATTACCAAAGCATGATTACAACGAAACTGATTTAAGTGAAGGAAAAAGTGATTGTATTGTATTGTTATCACGAGGCAACGACTATATACTACAGGATAGCTGAGTTCTCAATTTGTTACTCGTAGCGGCGAAGCCATTACGTCACAGTCAATTCCAGGTGCAGGCCATTATTTGAAATAATGCCGTTTAACTTTTTTTGTATAAAAAATAAACTGTTTTTTTGTATAGATATGTATATTATTTTTATTTTATTAGTTTATTACAAAAATAAGTCCGAATATAATGTATATAAAGGTGATATAAAATTATTTTATTGCTTTATAAAAGCAAATATCTAATTACACGTGGCTTGCAAATATACGACATTTTTTTTTAATAAATAAAAAGTTACCTACAAGAAGTGGATAAATTATATTATAATATAAAAAGATTTTACTTTCTCGCAACATATACTTTTTTATTGTTAGTTTTACGGACAAAAAATATCTTTATAAAAAGTTCTTCATGGTCTAAAATCCAAAATACAACCATCAGATATAACTCTTTTTTGAACCATATACGTCAAAAAATATAAATTTTGTTTAGGGGTAAAGTATTTTTATTTTTGACAAACCTCGTATACTACTGATAAAATTTGATATCAGATGGCCGTATTTTAGTTTTTAGACCATGCACAAATTTTTATAAATAATAATTTTTTTTCATAAAATTAATAATAAAAAAGTTTCCCATATGGTGCCGACTTAATTGGACACACTGTATTTAAATAAAAAAAGATTTACCTACCTATTTGTACTATTTATTTAACTATACCTAATAGTAATGAAAAAATAAATACTGAGATTAAAACAAATGGCATATTATTGTTTATTAAAAAAAAATATGCTCAGTTAAACACTTTCCTGAAAATTATTTTTTAAACACAATAAAACAATTAACAATATAATATTTTTTAACCACTATTTATTGCTACAAAATACAGGGTGTTTCTAAATGCATGCGACAAAATTCAGGAGGTGATTGCTTGTATGAAATTAAGATGGGTCTTTCCTATAACAAAATTTCCTCAGCTCACCCCTTTCCGAGATATTCACCCTTAAAAGGTGGTGACTAAAATTGAGTTTTTATTTGTTTTCTAAAATTTCAGTGAAGCTAGAAACTTGAAATTTTGTAGTTGTCGTGCACTCGCAAAGAACCAACCACGGGTATTTTTTCAATATTCCTGTTACATTATAAGGGGGTGAAATTAGCAACCCTTACTTTATTTTATATCAAAACTTTTTTTCGAGATGAAGTTTTATGAAATAAAATTATAACTAGAAATCCTTGTTTTATTTAAAAAAAAAAATATTCTTAATTTTTTTCCCAAAACCAATAGCTGCAGAGAAAAAAAATAAACACCATAATTTATAATTTTTTTAATAAATTGAGTGGAAAACAGTAAAGATGTAAAATGTAATACGATTCATAATAAATGCTGGAAATGACCACCTCTAGTAAAAATACATTACTGAAATTTTAGAAAAAAAAATAACTCAATTTTAGTCAACACCTTTTAAGGGTGAATATCTCGGAAAGGGGTGAGCTGAGGAAATTTTGTTATAGGAAAGACCCATCTTAATTTCATACAAGCAATCACCTCCTGAATTTTGTCGCATGCATTTAGAAACACCCTGTATACTTAAATATTTAAAAAAATATATTGACACTTTAAAATAGATTATACCTAAGCTGTCAGATATGGAAACATTTGTTATTATATACGAGTAGTTTTACGCAAAAAGTTCTTGATAAACAGTTGTCACCAAATTATTAAGATTAAAATTTGTATTCATTAGTATACAGGGAAAACATGATTTATGGTGGAGAGTAAGGCACTTTTAAATTTTATTTTTAATTGAAAATTTCTAAAGGAACTAAAAAATATGCTTAATCATTGTACTTATTATTAAGTGATTTTGATTTACTTTGTTTTATAAATATAACAAAACCAATGCTAGAGTATTTAATTTTTTTGAATTTCTAAGCGATTCAGAAATTTTTATAAAGAAAAACTTTTTTTTTTGGAAAACTAATTACAAATGTTGTTTGCATATGCTAACTTTTTTATTCAAATATTATTTAATAAAATAAATTTTAAATTTTAAATTTTTAAAACACTATATTTTTAAAAGTTTATTCACTCAAAAACTATTAAAAAACACAAAATATTAATAATTCAATATTTTTGTAACTTCATTCACTTTAAAAACGCATAAATTATCTCTAAAAACTATTAAAAAACAAAACCGCAACGTAAACATATAAGATATTTTTCTTGGCATATACCAACATGAACGTTTATGATAGATTATGTTATTTAGACATGCATAAATAACATAATCTATCATAAACGTTCACGTTGGTTTATGCCGCGAAAAATACCTTTTCCTACGACCACTTAGGAAAGTGACATATATCACACTATATAGTCCTATGGAAAGTGCCCTATATCACACGCGTATGAATAAGAATTTACTTTCTATCCGTGTGCGAATATGCTAGTTTCCGCATCAGCTGTCAAAATGTCAAAACGCATCATTTCTATATTGATCTATGTAATGTCCATATTAATACTAAAATCGATATGATTGTTAAATTATTGAAATTGTTGTAAATTAGATCCTAGATATTTATCCTTAACAATTATTATTAAAATAATTTTAAAATAACTAAGTAATGTTTGCTTTTTATTCTGGTTAAACACATAACCGATTAGATTCTTCAATTGACGCAAGACCTATTAGCTCATATAGTGTATCAAACTTTATCAACTTTGCCATTTGAGACCTGGTGAGCGACCGCGTTTAAATCCTTGCGGGGGCAGAATTTTTTTTTGTATTTTTGTTTTTTTTTTTGTTTAGAAAATATTAAAATTGAATAAATACGATTATTATTGATTGTTTTTTTAAATTCATTTTATTTTTTATAATATAAACTTCGTTTTACATTTTCGCATCAGCTGTCACATAATGTCAAATGCATCATTTCTATTTTGATTTATGTAATGTCCATATAGCCCAATCGGATTAGTATTTTAGATTCTGAAAAATTCGAAGCAGCAATTTTCCTTCGGAATTCCTTGGAGGGGGTCTCTGGTAGTCTAAATTCAAAAAGTTGGGATTCCAAAGTTGTCGTTACCTCCGCCATCTTGATTTAAAGGGTTATTTTTTGTATCTTGAATAACTCATTTATTTTCAATTTTACACGGAAAATAGTTTTACAAAAGTTATTAAAAATTAAATTTCCTACAATTCTGCTTTTTTTTTGTACGATCGATTTTTTTCGATTTATACCCGAAAAGAGGGGGTGAATTTTTGGTTATAGAATAACTCGTTTATTTTCAATTTTACGAGAAAAATTGTTATAAACAACTTTGTTTATAACAATTTTTCTCGTAAAATTGAAAATAAACGAGTTATTCTATAACCAAAAATTAACCTCCTCTTTTCGGGTATTAATCGAAAAAATCGATCGTACAAAAAAAAAAAACAGAATTGTAGGAAATTTAATTTTAAACAACTTTGTTTATAACAATTTTTCTCGTAAAATTGAAAATAAACGAGTTATTCTATAACCAAAAATTCACCCCCTCTTTTCGGGTATAAATCGAAAAAAATCGATCGTACAAAAAAAAGCAGAATTGTAGGAAATTTAATTTTAAATAACTTTTGTAAAAACTATTTTCCGTGTAAAATTGAAAATAAATGAGTTATTCAAGATACAAAAAATAACCCTTTAAATCAAGCTGGCGGAGGTAACGACAACTTTGGAATCCCAACTTTTTGAATTTAGACTACCACAGACCCCCTCCAACGAATTCCGAAGGAAAATTGCTGCTTCGAATTTTTCAGAATCTCAAGCCTGTTCTTCACCTAATCCGATTGGGCTACTATTAATAGTAAAATCGATATGATGAATAAATTATTAAAATTGATATTTAAACTTAGATCCAAGATATTTATTTTTAACAATTATTAATATAATTTTAAAATAACTACATACATCTCATTATTTTGGCTTCTTATTATGTTTAAACTTAAAATCGAATTAAAAATGCATTTGACATAAGACTTATTAGTTCAGGTTGCAGGGATGTTTCAATTTGAACTTTGGCTTACACGGCAGATCCGCGGGCCCGCGTTCAGAACTTGGTGGTTGCAGAATTTTTTTTTGTTGTTTTTTGTTTTATTTTTGTTTCGAAAAATATGAAAATTGAATAAATACAATTATTGTTGATTATTTTTTTAAATACATTTTAATTAATATAATAATCTGGTTTTACATTTTTTGATGGAATTATTTTGTGGTCGTAGGAAAAATATTGTACATCACTTGTGTGAAAAGTGATTTTCCACACTCCTGTGATAGTCGCACTCGGCTTGTGCCTCGTGCGACAATTTTTCCCACTCCCAAAAATTGTCACTTTCCACACTCGTAATGTAATATACTATTTTCTATAGTGACCGACCAGATTCTGTACTGATAAATACGTCATCAACCGCACGGGAAATACAATCTGGTTTCTTGTGAAACTAGTCTATCCTGTAGTATATAGTCGTTGGTTTTCTGCTATTTTACACAGAGTGCCACGAAAGAAAATAATATATTTCTATTGTAGAAAACTATAAGTAGATTTCTACATGACACAGAGTACCATCCCAGGATCGTTTTGCGAAGGAAAAACATTCAAAGAGGTCATCTGTAATTTGTGCAGAAGCAGATTTATAAATGAGTATTATATTTTTCTACCTTCGGTTAATATGTTGATTTAAACTGATATCCTTCGTAATCAGTGGCGGCTTGTGACCTAGTCTACGGGGGCTAGTTTTAAATGGCATTAAGATAAAATTAATCAGAACTTACCAAAGCACTTCCTTTTGTAGGTGTAATAGTAACTAGTCAATGCATCGCTTCGACTACGGTAAAGTACACATGCTCGGTACTGACTTACAAAACCTTTATGGCATATTCAAATACCAGATCTTCAAATACAGTCCACACTCTTCAGAATCGGTGCGAACTCGTCCAAGAAGAGGAGTCTGCTTGAGGAAGCCAGGATAACCAAAATCGAAAGATATGACCTGATTAGCGAAACGTCAAATCTTACGTAGGGACCACGACATCTTAACCATAACCTATTCATTGGTATGAATGTATGTACCAAAAAAAATGCTTTGTTATAATAATAGATACAAGGACAACAAAACAGTGCGTCCATAGTATCACATCCACATACGCACTTGATACTCTAGATCTCTTCTTCCTGTTTTTCTCCACCGAATCTCTGCTGCTATTCTTGTGTTACTTTATACTTTATCCTCCATACCTTCACTATTTTGTTCTCATAATCTAATATCTGCTATTTGCAAACGTATGTTGATCCCTTCAGCGGAATTTCAAATTTAAATGAAATTCTTTGTAGCTCTTCTTTTTAGTTTTTCTTATGCAGTTTTTCCAATATAGTAATATTTCTCTTTTAAAAATAACCCACCTGATTTTATTAAAATTCCTCAAACAACTTTTTAAAAAGAAGTTAACAACCCAACCAAAATTCCCATGAAAACTTATTCATCCTCTTGATTTTCGTTTCCTAATTTTGACTTTTCAAAACAACTCCAGTATCGGTAAATGATGACATAGTAGACTTAATACGTCATCAAAATTTAGATACCATAGCAAGTTATTTATTTAATACCAAAAATGGTTCATTTTTATTTGTTTTTTTTTTTTCGCAACTGGTGACATAATGACCCGCGGTTGTCTAACGCGTTCCCTCCTTTAGAGTGTTCGGAAAAATATCTGATTATCAATAATAAAAATCAACGAGTTATAAGTTCTAAATTTAGCCGAGCACAACTCAAAATAACCTTTGCCTTTAAAAAGTAAGAGAAGATGAAGATGGATTTCAATTCCAAACCACAAAGGATTTTCCTCAACTATCGTTTTGTCATTTTACACGATATCTTGTTGCCCTATATACACTGAATATTGAATGCCTATTGAATTTCATGAGAAATAAATCCAATATTTGTGGAAGCAAACCCATGCGAACCAAACACCAAAAACTGTGATTATAATTTTTGCCTCGGTAAATGGCATTCTCGGCTCGGCTCTCGGGATTCCCGACGTGGATATAGATCCGATTCCGTGAGCTTTGAGCTCGAGAATTATTGGAAATTGAAGAGTTTCTCAAGTCTACTTGTTGCATTTAAAACAGCTCCTATCGCTTTAACGTAAAAAGTGTATGATCAGAAAAACCCGACCGGAATATTGTAAATGCTTTTCATACTGTACATTTTTCATTCAGTTCTATTTCTTATTGGAAACGTCTACGTTTTCGTATCAAATTGTTATGTAAAGCATAACTCAGAACGTCAAGAAAATTGTAACGCAAAAAATATAATAAAGTGTTAAAAATTAACATAAAATATTATATTTACAACAAAAATATAATATGAATAAAAGAAACCCATAAATTTTTACTGTATATATTAAAAATGTATTAGTGAACCAATAGTATCAACAAATCAATATGTTTCTAAGTTAATGAAAGGATTCAATTTTTTAAAATGACAATACGAATTTGATTGGGGCATACAGTAAATTATAATTTATGAGATATTACAGATCCAAAAACAACTGTATTATTTTTATCCTTTTATGGACCAGTTGCTACAAAATGGGGACAAGATCATGACGCTATTACGATAGAACAATTTCAAAATAAATATGGAAAAACGGTACAAGAATGTGGATTATTTATTTATAAAAAACATCCATACTTGGGAGCAAGTCCAGACGGCATTATTAATAATAAAGAACTAATTAAAATTAAATGTCCAAATTAACACCAGACATGGGAATTAGAAAAAAAAATTTAACATCTAAACAATATAGATGGCCAAATTGAAATATATATTAAAACTAACGATTGTAATAGTACGTTTTAATAAATTGTTATTAGAAGAACTTACATTAATAATTGTTCAAATTTTGGACGGTCTTTCGAAAATAGGACCTGGACAAACGAAAATAATGTGGGTACAAACGATTGCAATACTTAGTTATAATAAATTGCCACTTGAAGTACTATTAATAATTAATATTTGGTTAATAGTTTATGTATGTTCAGCGATAGTTCTTTAACGCGATATCCGATTTCAATGATTCTTTTTTTTAGAAAGGGGGTACTTCAGAGGTGGTTCCATATAAATTGGGTCCAGATATAATGACATCAGCACGATTTTAAAGTAGGTTTTTAAGAATTATTTTTGTAACTTGTGTTTGTTATTAACTTATTTCTGTTGAATGGACAAACGAAAATAATGTGTGAGTAAACGATTGCCGTATTTACGTACCCTCAAAAACCGGGGTTACAGTGTACCGGGTTGTCGATCTCAACCTTTCTGCCTTCGGCTTCACTCTGTAGTGGAGATGGGGGTGAGTTTAAAAATGATCGAAATAATTGATCGCCAAGCCGTTATATCTTCTTCCAGATTCCAAAATTGACCGACCTCTCAAACGGCTAAACTGGGTAAATTAAAGACAATACTTCCAATACATACCGATTTATTTAATTTCGAGAGAAAGAACTATAACATGCAACGTAATGATTAAAATATGGAATAGGCAAAAACAAATTATCACTATCACAAATTTTGGGCAGCGCACAAGTCCAAAATATAATAAAAATTTTGAAACACTAGTACTTTACACCAGTAAGTATTTGAGGTTACAGCACAGAAGACGCTTAATGTACCTTAAAAAAATCACTTTGAAATATTAAGAAATGTAGGATATATTTGCAGTTTTTAAATATCCCAAAATTTTGAAAATCCTCGAATATATCCAAAATGATAGACTCTAGGTATAACAACCCCTTAACAAAGTTACACTAATTTTCTTGGTAGATTTCAAAAATGCAATAAAATATAGGGTGTCCCGATTAAAAAAACCTAACTTTGTTATATTCCAATTTCCTCGAGCACCCTGTATTATTGAAATTATTTTTAAATTATTGCCTTTTCTGATATACATCTCACAGTAAAAACAGATTTTTTAAAAAAAGTTTAGTTTTGGATATACAGACCGAGGCGTTACCGGCGAACCACCCTGTATATATATAAAGTAAAGTGGACCATTAATGCCAAGTAGGCCTTTAGTATACCCCCATTTACACAGTAAATCTACCCCAAACAATTTAACAAAATCCCTAAAATTAAATTAATAATATGTGCGCTACTTTCCCCCAAAAAAAAAGAAGAAAGACCTATACATAAAAAAAAAGAAAATCGGTGTGCGCTTATATAAACAAGTCACAGGACGGACTTAGCTAAACAAATCATGGTTTCTTCGCAGCTACAGTCAACGATCTCGTAGTACAGTACTACCACACTACTCGTAGCTGATATGGGCTGCTCAGCCCTTCGAAATCCACAGGTGATCCAAATCTCCATATACACCAAATGTTCCCAATCCAAATGGGGTTTTTATATAGCCCCTCCAAGAATCCTATCCAAATGGGGTTTTCTGTACCTCCTCCAAGAATCCTATGCAAATGGGGTTTTCTATACCCCCTTCAAGAATCTTGAAATAGCCAATAAAACCGATTAAGGCCTCACCAAGCTATTCCTTACAAAAAGATAATAAAAAAAAAACATTAACCGTAATTTAAAATATACAATCTAATAGCAAAATAAAAAAAAACTTAATATACAAATATTTGAGATAAAAAAACAAAATAAACTTACTCAACAATGAGTTGAACTCAAATAGCACCCACAATATTAACAAAGAATTTATATACCCTTCAACGACTAGAGAAAAGGATAAAAAAACGGTACTTGCAAAAACTTACCCTTTTAACCAGAAAAGGGAGCAAATCCAAACCAACTTAGGTTCCTAACGAGCATAAGCGTGAACGGCGGTTATGGCCAAGGTGTTTTCCAAAGGGGCCAGCTATCAATTCAAAAATCCAACACGAGGTTGCTGCGAGGTAATGGCGGCCGACAAAACTCAAACGCTAATATTCCACAAATCACAGGCACCAAACCAAATGCCCTCACAGTAATGGAGAAAACGGGGACTAATCCTTCCTGACGGAGATGACTCACAAACCACTAAAAATCTTTCCGTAATCCCAAGGATGCTCAACAGCAGAAAGCTAAACCGTCCAACTTAGCTAACCAACACTAGTTTTTCTTTCAACCAACGCCGGCTTCAACTTCTCCGTCTCTAGAGAGTTCTCGCCGCATACCGAATGTTCGCGACCAATTACCTCTCGATATAGTGGTCACCTGACCTCATATAGTCGTTCTGACCAATCAACAAATTATCCGTGCATACAAACCAAAATTACTAGAACTCAAATTCGTGAATACCAGAACTATTCACCACCGGCCAAGACTAACACGATCCTCGAAAATTAATAATAATGAAGGGTGTTGTCTTCGTCAAGAATACCGTATTAAAACAAATCGATGCATCTATTACCGTCGAAATGCGACACGCACACACCGATAAAACCTCCGAGCAATTACTACTAGAGGGAGTCTTCCCCCCTTCCCCGCGCTACAATTTTGTTAGCAACATCTACTCCACCCGAGGGGGGAAATACCTCTTCTGTAATTGGCTTATTTAATCAGCGTTGCTAAGTTTAACAGTGAGGTTGTGACCTCGTTCTGACACTTTCTGACACATGTCAATTATTGATTTGTATTTTACGAAAAATATAATTATTTATAGCCTTGTAAGGGTTTTAAATGTATATTGAAGAGTTATTATCTGTAATAATATGGTGAAAACATGCTTTATGTGTAAAAGACCTGTTGAAAATGCTTCTTCAAGATTATATCATAGGTAAGTACAAATACAACTTAATTACCAGAGGCGGTGCATTAGGTAATCACCTTTAATTTGCAATTGAACTTTATTATTTTCGAAAAAGTAAAATTAAGAGGGAATAAATCCCAGCTAAGTTCATCTTCATCTGTATCATAATGATTATAGTAAAGGTTTAACAGAGAGGTTAATTACTTATTATTATTTTAATATCACATCTTTGTAAAGTCTATTATTTTTTTTTAGGTTTCCTTTTCTTGATATGAGAAAGAAATACATGGTTCCAAAATTTAAGAATTCAACAAGTGACCACCGGAATACCTTTTTATGATAATGGACATTTTTATTATAGACCTCAGGGGAGGAAAGTATTAAAGAAAAATGCAATTTCGACGAAAGAAGTATAATAATCAATCCTGTCACTACTTCTACACTATATTTATCTGCTACTAAAATACTAAAACAGCAAGTAAGTAGAGAAACTTAAGTTTATTTCAAAAAGAATGTTTAAGGAAAAAGGCATAGCCATTTTTTGTTGACACTTTTTTTTAACTAATCTAAAAGACTAATTTTATGTTCATTTTTTGTACTTAATTTGTTTTAGGTTTAAACAAAATGAACTTCTAAGATATGCATGGAATATCCCAAAAGAAGGTTTTAAAATTCTTAAGAAAACTATTCAGAGCCAAAAACATAAAATAGTCTTCCTGTCCAAAATATAAATAGGTATAAATATTTAGATATTATGAGTGATTTTTTATTCTATAAATAGAACATAATTTGCTTCTAAATCACTACCTAATGAACTATAACAAAACTAAACAAGAATATCAAATTATTCATGTTTTTTTTTAATTTCCTTAAAAACGTCCCAAAAAAATGTGAATATTTATTATTGGAGTTTACATCGTTATGCTAAAACAATACTAGAATAACTTAAATAATGTGGATTTTGACTATTTTGAGTTATGCAGATCATTATGATCTAAAAAAATGTTTGTCTGGTGCTATAGTCAGGTATAAAAACATTCATTTATTTAAACACAGTTGCAATGTACATTTTATTTAGTTTTTAAGTTAAAACCTTTTAGGACATCCTGAAATGACTTTTTTCGTTTGATGTGAGATCAATTATTCTAAATTTTTGTTGGTGAAATAGGATATATTAAGATGTCTTACTGTTTTCTCTGATTATCTAAAAAGTTAGAACAACATACAAAGACTGTTATAACAAAAAAGAGATATACCTTTACTTAAACACACAATTAGTCAGTTCATTTGTACGGCAATTTAAAGCAGAAATCCAGAAAACTTTAAAAACGTGTTTAAATGTGTTTTTACTATAACAAGGACATAATTAGTAAAAAATACTTGGCACATTAACATTGACGATAGGTTTTTATAATATATATTATACAAATCACAACGAACTACACAAAATGACATTATTAATAATTTAATAATAAAAAAGTTAAGTACAATGATGACATTAAAAGTTGAGTTTCTCGAAATAATTTTTTTAAATTGTCTCAGTACCTACCTAGTATTTTTTTAGCACAATGATATATGAATGTGCATTGTGTGATATCTTATATTTTAGGAATAAAATGATATATTTTTTTGCAGGTTTCTGTTAACAACGATTCCAAGAACTTTTGAAAATATTATTAAACCGGCCTTTGCAAATATAATTCTCAATTAAGAGCTTCTGATCTAACATTAAATTTTTATTCTCCATAAGGTTACAGCTTCCTAAGAAGAAAGTTTAACAAGACTTACCAGACCCAAAATATCAAAGTTTTACTAACCAATTGATGGTTCTACTGGTTTCCATAAGAAAATTCTCCTCGAAACTACTAAAAGGAAAGTGACAGAGGCAACCGAAGAAGGCAAAAAAGTCTTTTGCAAAACAAAAACTAGAAATTTGTTTAAGAATCTAATTATTGTTTGAAGTTTTACCATTAATAATTTTTGATAAGATTTAAGATTATGAAGTTCTATTATGTATTTTATTTGATAACCTATGTTTAAATTTTTATTAGGACCAAAATAAATTATAATTTTCATTTCAACTACAAAAACCCTCATAATATTAAAAAGGGGGAAAACGTTAGATTAGTTATGTTCAGGAATAAACTCTTTAAACTTTAATCTACTTAAGATGTGTTACTTTTAGAAGGTATGTTATTAACTTTCTATTTGTACTTGTATTAATTTATTTCATTTTATTATCTGTTATATCTTCAAATTAATTTTGATATTAATCTTATCTATTTATATATTTTTTATATTCACATATACGTTTTTTTCAGTGAAACAAACGTTTATTAGCTTATTAAATATAATGAATTCATGTTGTTTTATTATATGCTTGTATAAATGATTACTTTTATTTCCTTTTAAAAATGAATTTCGAAAATAAAGCCGAAACGGTGAGTGAGAATAAAAAATTAGACGAAAGTGACGATATTTACTGGAGCTTTCATCTACATGCTCCTTTTTCTAGCCATCTACACCTGAGCCAGCAAGATTCGTCTTCCCTCCATCCTTAAATTCTCCAGATTTACAGAAAAAACGCCGTCCTCCTTAACTTATCCAGACCTTCTTTGACGGGGACTATACCAGTGCATTATCAGCTTTATTTGTTATCCCGAGCAATTTAAATACATTCGTAATTGCTCATTCTCACCTCTTCTCTTGTAGATTCCGTACTCAGTTTTCTTATTTTTAGTTACGTTTGCACTGCTCTTTTATTTTCACAGCTTTAATTCTATAATGCTGTAACGCTACAATATGGATCCATTTTTGTGGTTTATATTATTTAATGTTATTCGTAATTGACCAACCTATTATAATAATTAAATATTATTGTATTACAGGCCTGAAGATGTTCCTGTAAGGCCGAAACTAGTCGTTCCTGTATTTATTTATAATAAAATTGATTTTAAGGTTTTATTCTTCAATTGAAAAAAATAGACCTTTACAGTGATTTTGTTTCATTTCCTGCATTAAACACATATAAGACGGTATTCATTTTAAAAATAGTAAAATTAGCAAATTTTTTTAGTTTTTTTTTACAATTAAAACGTCTGGACAATGTGTGTTTTTATAGATAAATGATACGCCACTGAACAAGAAGGATGTTTACCTTCCCCCTTGTGCCCGCTTCCTCACTTCCTCCACAGATGTTGCTAACACAACAATCGCCTACAACCTCGTTTTCACGCTCCCTATGAACGAACCAAGAGCTGCAACGAACGCAGTACCATTACCATATGACAAGATCATTAACCTAACCATTTTGACGGAGACGTCAAAAATAACAACAAAGATGTTATTTATTAGTTTTCTACAACTTACCAAGAACCAAAAAATAAAGACAGATTTAAGATTAGATTGGGAGAATACTCGTATATGCAATTGGATGATATGAATCTATGACAATTTAATGAATGAATATTGGAAATTTCGCTAATAACTTGAGTGAATATCCAAAATACAAGATCTGAAAAAGCGATACATGCGAAGAACTAAACAAGTACTGAAACAAGGTAATTAATTCAATAATAGCAGCAAAACTGTCATTTTTAGGGACGATTAAATTAATGGAATAAAGGTGACACGAACTCACTGTAAAAGAACACAGGGATATAAAGAAACGAAGAATGTAGTAAATAAACACCCTTATTTGGATAAAAGGTAAGCGTAGACTAAAATTACACATACAAGGGGCCATCAAAAAGTACTTGTCTTAATATAAAAACTGGATCGTTACATTTAGTGCGTATAAAATGAGTTAAGGTTGTCCCTGAAGACCACGTGCATATTTTTTATTTTTTAAATATCTCTGTGGACAAACGAATGCTAATTGATTTTTATAAAAATTCGCATTTGACGGTGCTAAATGCTAATTTCACGGACCTAGTTAAACGTATAATAATTGTCTATACGGTCAAAGAGAGAGTTGAATGCAGAGATATTATATGAAATCGATGAGGAACTCTCAACTTTGTCTAAATGAAAAGCGATGGAACAGTTTTAAAATAGTATATACATCCATAAAACGTTTGACATTTAAAATTCTGACATCACCAGTTTCCTTAACAATAATTGGTTATTACTAGATATCTAGGAATTTGAGTTTTGTTAATAAAACAAAAGTTAGTTAGAAAAAAATTTACTTCAAGAAAGGGTGTATTTTCTTATTGTTCTTATAAAAATGGAAAATACATTAAAATTAATAATAAATTTTAAAATATTAACATATTATTTAAACCGGTGACCTAAAAGTTTAAGTGAAATTTAAAATAAATTGTGTTGCCTTACCTGAACTGTAGAAAAAAACCTAAGAAAGGCCTTAATAGCAACTTTAGTGCTACGAGACATCTTCTACGGCAGGATCAATCTGTTACGAACATACTAATCCATCAAAAGGACAATCAGAGGTTAATGGACTCCAAGACGGTCTTCTGTGAATAAAGAACAAAAAAAAAGATACAATATAATAAAGTGCAATAAAATACGAGGGCTATTCTCTTTTCGCTGTGTCTACACGGAAAAAAAATTGTAGAACAAATTTCTACAATTATACATTTTTTCTCTACAATAAATAGTACATATAGGGACAGGGACAATTTGTAGTAAAAATTTCCAAATATTTGTAGAGAATGTATTGTACAGTTATTATCTACAATATGTAGTAAAAATATCCATATGTATCGCAAGAATTGTTCTACAAATTGTTATAATTTTTGCTATTCATTGTATGAATTTATATTAAAAATGTATTGCGTTTTATGAAAATAAATACGAAAATTTTACACAATAAATAGTAAAAATTCAAATTGTAGTAATTTTTAATAAAACTTGTAGTAGTATTTTAAAATTATTATAATTATAACCTAGAAAAAATGTCCCTTAATAAAATATTCAATTTGTTGTTTTAATATAAAAGATACAAAGTCTTAATTACATTATGTAATAAATAACAGTAATAATAGCGCCCACAGTCTCAGTTGGCTTTTCTGCACCTGAAAAATATGAAATAAAAATTAATACCTATTGAACTGTTCATACCCTTAAAACGGAGATGTTAATCACCTTTAAACTGATTTGGATATTAAATGAATAAGTCAGATAACTAACAAAAATGAGAAAGTAGGTATGTCACAATTAAGACAAAAAAACATCATTGAACTTGGCACAACATTCGATCGTTGGGCACAACATTCGATCGTTGACCGTTGAACTATTTTTTTTTTTTAAATAATCTACTAAGGTCATTTAAATTAGTTATCTAAAGGTAAATTATTCAGAAACAATAATAAATGTACTTACCACTAATAGAAGTTATTATTAAAATTTTCTCAAACGCATCGGTGCTTATAATATAATAATGTGTTATAGGTACTCGTATATGTACCATGCTTTGTTTTGTGAACATGGCGAACGGCTACTGCTGTCTGACCATTTATGATCGACGTCAGAAAACGTTGGTCAATAGCAGAATTCTGTTTTATTCACATGACTTAGAATTTCTACAATATTATAGAATATTTTTGAACAAAATTGAATTTTTTTCATAAAAAGGGATGTAAAGTATTACTATTTTTTGTAGAGAAAATTATTATTTTTTGTAGAGATAATTATTAATATTTGTACAAATTTTTACAGAAGTTAGTAGTAGTAATTACAATAATTGTAATAAATTTCTACTTCTACAAACAATAGTAAAATATACTAAACATTGTGGACTTATTTCCTATTGTTGTAGCATTTTATTCGACAATTCAATTGCTACAATAATAAATAGTTTTTAACTATAAATTGTAGTAAAATTTTCTACAAAAAGTTAAGTATTTTTCTAGTCACATTTTTTTCCGTGTATCTGCAGGGTTATTCTACTAAATTTATAGCCCGGCTACAAGTTGGATTTTGGCTTGAACTTTATATGTTCCTAACTTCAAAATCCAACTTGTAGCCGGGCTATAAACTTTTAGCCGGGCTATAAATTTAGTAGAATAACCCTGCTGGTAGGCGATGATATTTTTGCAACAAAATTAGTATGACATTTCAATTTGTTGTTTACGGGTTTTGTTACTGACCGTTGCTGTACATCATCACAGATAATAAAAAAATGTGTGTGGGTATACTGCTATGATCCCGAAAAAAGGCAACAATTGTCATTTTGCATCTTTGAGAATGAGTTCGCTTCATCAAAAAGCAGACACAAAAAGATTGTCGCATTTTTTTTATTTTTTTAATTACTTGTGTTTCCATTGTAGCACTGGAGGATAGAAATACTGTTAATTCAAAAATTTACACCACAGTTTGTTTTTGCCTCAGGTTCTCCAAAAAATTCATGAAAAATAGGAAAAGTTCATCTTGCGTCAAGATAACCTCAGGCTCACATTACTGCTATGAGTATTTGAATGCCCAAAACATAGAAATAATTGGTCATTCGCCGTATAATCCAGACCAAAGAATAATCTAAGCGCGAAAATACAAAAATTTCGGTGTGTCCTGGGGATCACAACCCACATAAAAATGTTATGAGGTGAAAGGTTCCTTTTTTAAAATGGTTATAATCTTAATAAAAATTGTCCATATGGTAACTGGAAAATCCATATCCCAAAGTATGATGATTTAACCCTAAAATACTTAAATAAAATGTTCCTTCTAAATTTTTTTGTTCATGCTTGGAACAAGTTTATGCATTATTGTAGTTTCCTTCTTAGTGAGGTCGATAAAACTCATGTGAGATGAACGTAAGCAATTAAAATTTCTTGGATTTGTTTCGGTTCGAATGGAAACGTCTATTCCAGTTCTTAAATATAATTTTTCAAGAACACGCCGCTAGATTATATTAATTATAGGTTGTTAAACCTATTGATTATGTCGAGTGCAATTCACTAATTTTGAACTAGAGTTCGTAAAAGGATCAAAACAAACCATTTTTTTCATCCTATAAAGGTTCACTTAGGGTAACCCGGTATTTTTATCTGCTTCACGACTCTTCAATAAATTCCATTTACGACGTGGTTTATCGACATATCATCGCTTCAAGTTCAGAAAGAGTCCTTGTCAGTAATGTTGTGCCTTTTTAGAAATTTTGCCAAACAACTCTGAACTTTTATATCATAAATCAATGTAAGGTATCTGCCCTTTTGCTCTGAATAATACAGGTTGACATGAAGAGCACAATACATAAATGTAAGAGTAAAAAGAGGGATTATTTTTTATTAAACTACTGCAGAAATATTTTTTGTTTATTGTGCAATATACTGAAAATGTATTTGACAATAGAACATATTTTTTAATGTTTAAGATCATGCCGAATCATACTCAATTGCTTCTAAAAGGTGCTTATAATTATCTCATTGTTATACTAACATAGTTATAAATAATCTTGAATAAATATATTTTGAAAGTTTCCTAATATAATATTGTTAGCTGATGACTGATGACAGATTACTAGTCTACTAATTGGAATCACGGACAGAAAATAGATTCAAGGAGAGCCTTCAACTTGATGAACTGACGAGCTCAAGAGATTTTTGACTAATTGGAAACATCTTACTCTAACAATGGACAACAACAAAATGTTGATATAGTGTGATAATTTAAATATGATAATTAAGGTGATTCATTTCCGTAAAGTTTTTTTTGTTTTCGATGCTCAAGCAAAATATTAATCTACATATAGAAAAAGAAATGCTCACCAAGTTTGAGCTCTTAATATCAATATTAAGTAGGTACTTACTATTTAAATTTAAAGTTTTACCATTTAAAATGCTTGTAATTTTTTTTTTATTTTTTTGAATTTCTAATGCTTACCCACCTTGTACAATAATGCAAATCGGTTTGATGGACCTTGTGGGGAATTTCATGCTCTTCGAAATTGCTTCAGTGTTTTTTTGTGTAACTCGCACTGGTTCATCAGTAGGAGTCGTCAAAGTAGTTTTTAAAAAAAAAATTTTTTCGAGCGAACCGCCAAAAGTAGGGAGAGAAAAAGGGCTGACTCATAAAAAAAGTTATCCGACCAATATTTAATTAATTTACAGCCATTTTTATACCTGAAAAGGTAAGAAACTGATAAATACTAACTCATAATGTTATTTAGATTAATTTTTTTTATTATATTACTATTATATTTCCCTACACTAAGAATTTTTTTAGAATGTATGATTTCTCACTCATAATGAATATAATTTTGAAGAGCGTGAAATATCCCACAAGGTCCTCAAACCGATTTGCAATATTGTAAAAGGTGGGTCAGCATTAGAAATTTAAAAAAAAATAATTTTTTTACATGCATTTTAAATGGTAAAACTTTAAATTTAAATAGTACGTACTTACAATTGATATTAAGAGCTCAAACTTGGTGAGAATTTCTTTTTCTATATGTAGATTAATATCTTGCTTGAGCACCGAAAAAACAAAATTTTTCTGAAATGAATCACCCTAATGATAATATAATAAAAAGATGTAAATATAAATAACGCTAAGAAAGGTAAAATTATGTTTCAATGGAGATAGGTAATTTTTTTTTGTTTTGCCCTTTACTTGATGAAAATCCATATTGTTTAAATGATAAAAATCAAACTTGATAGATTTTTACATACACTTTAATTTAAAAAAATATAAAGATTAAAAATTCTTCATGACAATTACAAGTACAACTTCTCCGTCAAATGTGCCTAATTTACATTTCTGTGTCTAATATACGGTATCGACCAACGAATACCTTCTAATATTTCTTGGCACAGTCAAGGGCGTAGATAAGGGGGGGTAATGGGGGTAACTACCCCCCCAAGCCATAGTCAACATCAATATTTTTTTAAACCTTATATTAAACAAAAAGAGAGAGATAAAATAAATACAATAAAACAAAGAATTTCTCAAACATTGGGGTCTATTCTGTAAAAATTCCTTTATATTTAACGGCCTTTAAAAATATTTTCTTCTTTACTTCTGTCATTATTTAAACGGATCTTTAAAATACATTAGAGGACTATCTTAAAGAAATCTGTTTAAATAATGACAGAAGTAAATTAACGAATACAAATATACTTTTAAAGGCCGCCAATATTTTTAAAGGCCGTTAAATATAAAGGAATTTTTACAGAATAGACCCCATTGGCATCTAAAATAATAATATTCCTACAAATTAAAAATAAAAATTTGGGTCCCATTAGTTCGTAATTGTTCAATATTTCAATTTGTGTTATTGACAAGCAAACAAGTTTTAATAAAAGTTATATGGAATTAAAAAATACATATATTAAAAATATTTTTGGATATACAGGGTGTTGCGTTTTTGCCTGACAAATAGAAATGTATGTTTTTTAAATAGAACACCCTATATTTTATTTTATTTTTAGAATGGCTTGGGAATACTGTATTTAATCCTAGAATGTTTTTAAAAAATATTATAGTGTTGCCCAACAATTTTTTTTTAAATTAGAGAATAATGCAGATTCAGAATTAAATTATCATAATTTAAGTAGGTTTACATTCTTTTCAAAACTGTTTAATATACAGACGTATAAAATACTAAGCTAACGAATAAAGGTGATACAACTGGTTTATTCTATACACAGCGTTTTGAAACATGTCTTAAATATGGCTAATTTTAAGTTCAATTTACTCAATTTTTTCACTGTATATTATCTTGGCATAAAATTCCCTATAAATTTGCCCATGTAACAATACCAATGTGTTACAGTGTCCTCCCAGTGCATAATTGATCGATAGCTATTAGATATTAGAAATACGAAGAAATGTTTAATATAAAAGTTGTATGACCATATTTAACAAATATTCTTAAATATACAGGGTGGTCCATAAACGTGGTGATACAACTTTTATATTAATTTGTTTTTCCTTTTTCCAATAATAAAACAGATATCGATCAATTACGCACTATTGGGACATGTTGGTATCGTTGGATAAGTAAATTTATAAGGAATTTTATGCGAAAATAATATACAGTGTGTTGCATTTGACAAACTTTAGAAAATTGAACTTAAAATTAGCCATATTTAAGACATGTTTCAAAACACTCTGTATAAAATAAATCAGTTCTATCACCAAGGAAATGGAATAGTCTACAAAGATCAACCAATAGTCCGTTTTTTGTGACAAATGGCGTAAGAAATATTTATGAAAAAGTTCTGAATAAAATTGTTTTTTAGCCCTTCACTTTACGCCAATGGGTTATGGTAATTTATCGAAATAGTGTGTTAACTAATAATAACGACTACCTATCAGATACATATTTTCAAGTTAAGGTCCTTACTGTAAGGGAAGATATTTAGAAAATATGTATTTATGAAATTGACTTTATCACCCTGTAGAATGAAAATTGGGACGTTTAAAGGAAAATTATATTTAGATTTTTACCGGACTTTATTCTGAAACACCTTGTATAAATATATAAAAAAATTAAAAACTTCATTATAAAACTCTTTTTTCTGGAAATACACATATGAACTCTAGACGTTGCATTGGTACCATATTCTAAGATAATGTGAAAAGTGTTACCCCCCAAGAAAACAACCTAGCTACGCACTTGGGCACAGTGCGTGTGAAAACTACACTAACAACAGAGAGCCCTGCACTAGAGCAAGAATAGCTAGGAAGAAACAACCGTTCATGTGGTTCTAATTTAAAATTAATTAAAAAAAACAATGTGAGAGAAATATTTTTCTTTCTTCTATTTTTCTCTCTGTCAAATGCTGTCCTTATTCCCTGTTAAGCGTACGGGTAAAAGGAACCAATACAAAAACAAAAAATATATTCTAATCGAGACATGTCATTGGTGTGTCGGATGCGAGTTTTAAATTAGATTTTTTAATGAGGCTTCACATGTAATTACGAAAAAATAAAATGTCTCAATTATAATAATTTCGAAATATTCTTAAGATTACATATGGGTGTTCTAAAAATTATATTAATGTGCCAAATAGGATAGCAACAAAAATTAAAAAGACATCTTTGGATTCAGTTTCTTATAATTTTTTCAAATATTAAAAATAAATCAAATTCAGATACAGGGTACTAGTTTAAGGATGGAAGAATTTATAAAGACACAAGGAGTTCGTTTCTTGTTAGTAGATTCGATAAGTTATGGATAATACGGGTGTCAAATGTCATTTACAGGGTGGTTGATAATAAATTCCGAGCCAAGAAAGAAAAAGGCGAAATTGATAAAACACCCTGTATATACGTTTTTAACCATTAACAATTATTCATTAAGGTAGTTCACTCGTAAAACGGCTTTTCTTAAGAATTCAATAAAATTTAAATATAAGGTTAATGAAAGTGTCTTTTATGTAAATAAAAAAAAATTAACGCGTTGTACCAAACTAACACTCGATCAGCTAAGAGGATGTTATAACCTCGCGACGTTTCCTTGAAAAATTAATTCGTCCACTGTATTTGAGAACTGGAATCAGCGGTTCTGTTTGAACCAAAACAAACCCTTAAAATTAATATGAGGTAGTCACAAATTTCTATAGCAAAGCATTCATGTATTTATGAGGTTGCCGGATGGATTTTATTCAAATCCATATATATCTTACATGTGTTTTGTACAGTCTCTTACAAAAATAAAATTGATTAGCATTGAGAATCTCGAACTATTGATATTCACCATTAAGCGATATTTTTATGTACGACTGTCGCGAGTGAACTACCTTAAGTATGTGTTATCTGTAAGCACTTCGGTGACCTTTATCCACAGTTAACGTGCATGTCGCTTTTACAAGGAAATACCCTGTATAATCCGTAAAAGATAATGAAAAAATTTTAACCAGAAATTTTTATTATAATAATTATTAGCAACTAGTTTCGGTGGTTAACGACCATAATAAGATCGACAAAAAATCGTGTGATATATAAAATGCTAAGATGAAGTATTGAATTAAAAGTATATAAGATAATTAAATATTATTATTTTATCATAAAAGCATAAATGTATAAAACATAAAATAATAAAAACTAGTTGATACATATAATAAAAAAGTTGATAAACCAGTTTTTTTATTTTTAGACAAAAATGATATGTCACCGTAATTATTTCGTGACAAAGCAAAAGATACATTTAAAAACATTTAACCAAAAAACTTCCGGTAGGTAGATCATTATTTCCTCACTAAATCTGAATGGTCACCTAATTAGTGAAATAAAAGTTTTTAACGACTCTAAAAGTAAAAGTTAAATTGCAATTTTACGTCACGATTTTAGAAAGTACTAATATTTATATCTCGTTTTAACTGCATCAGCGAATCGTGAGCATAATGTTCGACATTACTTTAAGAATAATCTCATTTTTTCTCAGTACGGTCACGTGTTGCCAATAGAGCAGCTATAGCCTACTGGTTATGGCGAGCCAACCATTCAACCGCAAAATCAACTCGTGCTTTGGTTTTACACAATCGACTGCTTTACTTCCTCGTAATTCTAGTTGACGTTATTTATAAGTAGTAGTAGAAGAGATATGTATCTGACTAAAATGCGTTCACGTGTATTGCATATAAATTGCTACATACTAAGATTTATTATTCGTCCAATTCATCATCACAAAGCAAACTGAATATTTGAAAGTACCCCGTATAAATCTTATGACGAATGGCGTTCCATGATAATTTCACGAAACTGATATAGGTATACTGTAGATGTCGACCTCTTGATTATAAGTCTCCATTACCGCAAACTCTTATCTGCAATCGTTTGGATTCTACGGGATGTTGGATATGAGCGTTTTAGCTTTTAGTTTGTATTTTTATTTTTTCTACACCCACATGGATATTATCTTATCTACGCACAGATTACAAAACGAAAAAGTATGCTTTTGGAGTGAGGGTAGCCATGTGAGGGTAACAATGTTAAAGTCCGTTCATGCTTTTATAATTGTTTTTTTATTACAACTGACTCCTTGACATTCCATTTAGGTGTGCCTGATGATGAAGTGACAGCTTCGAAACCGGTCGCCAATTAAATTGACTTGTGAGAAATAAAGGACCTTTTCTTTAACCCTTACACTTAATGAAAAAGTATGCTATTGCCTTCAACTGAACGAATATATTTCATATCCATTCTAGGTAGTGAGAACACTGCAAAAAAAATGAAATCCACCAATCACCGTTCATATTTTATTTAACCGACTGCTATTATTTTTAAAATTTTAAATAAGTGATTATTCTGTCAAACTAATTGTCAGTATATTTTTTAGTTATTGAACATACATTAAAATGGGTTATTCTTGTGTAGAATCGATTAATAATAGCATTTCTGTTTTTATTTCGTCTGTAATTATATTTTTTTTTAATTTCAATAAAACTATATGAAGTCAATTTAATTACGAGTATTGAAGAAGTAAAAATAAAAAAATAGGTATTCCTTCAGAAGATTCGAGTTCGTTTCTCGGATGGGGAAAAATGAAATTAACTTTCTTTTCTCTTTTTTTTTTTTATTTTATTTTAAAAATTATTAAAAGTCATAAATTATTTTAAAATTAGTTATTTTGTCTTAATAAACTAAAATATTTTTTTTATTTGTAAATTTTCGTTAGTGAGTCGTAGAAAAAATATACTGTACTCGAGTTGATTGTCCACATCGCACTCAGACGATTGAGCACTCCGCCTACGGCATCGTGCTCAAATATCGTCTTCGTGCGATATGACCATCAGATCCACTCTTGTTGCACAAACTACTATAATCACTCAGATTGACCAGATTTTGTGCTATTATCAAAGTGTAATGAACCTTTCATGAACATTTCATACCTCATACGCACAATAATCTGTCATTATATAAAGAACTACTATTTAGTTTATTTGAAAATGCGTAATAGCACAGTTTTTATGGCAAAGGTCTATATACAGGACTGTTCAAAGCAGAAAAAAAAAAGTAAACATTGATCCCTTCTTCTCTGACTTTTCACTATATTTTCTTATGACCTCCCCGAAAAATCTTGAATTCAATACTTTATAAAATGTAAATGAGCACAGCCTAAACAATAATTCTATACCTCAATAAAAACGAAATTACTTTAATATAAAAAATAGTATACCTACTAGATATTAGGTTAGGACATTTCCTTAAAATTTAATAATAAATATATACACAAACAAATTTATATGATACACTAAAAAAAAGCTGTGCAAAAAAATCCTTTCTCATAAAACACACATATGTCGTTTTTAGAAATACGGGGTGATTCCATATAAATTTGTTTGTTTGTATTTAGGGTACTAGCGTCATATAAACTTACTATAATTAATATAAATATAAAGTTACATACCTAAATAAATAAGTCGTTTTCTTCCTATAAGGAGTCGTCATCATCATCATCATCATCATCAGTTTCCTCACTTCCCACAAAAATATTAATTGGTTCTGTTGTTTCCTGTATAAACATATCTTATAGCATTGACATGTCTTATAGCGTTTTGCCAATTTTCCGGTGAAATTTTTGATATGGAGTCACATAATAGTTAACTATCATCTTGAAGTTTAAATGTTTTATTGTTTCTCGCGACATATCCCTTCATTTAAGCCCAGATTAGTTCAATGGGGTTAAGTTCACGGTAATAAGGTAGTAACCGCAACACTTTAACTTAATGTTCTTTTGCTATTTCATCTACCCTATACTTCTTAAATTTTGGTGAATGTTGTTTACATAACTGCAATAGTTCTTTTTTGAGTAAATCTTCTTCTGCCACTATTTCTTTGGTTATTAGGTAATTGAAGAGTTCTTGCTTTTTCCATTCAGTTTTAGGTAACGGATCCTTTAACCTCGAATGGTAAGTGGCATTGTCCATAACTATTACAGAATTGGTCGATAATAAATCTATCATTTGACTGAAATATTCTTCAAAAACATCAGCAGTCATTTCTTCAAGGTAGTCTTTCGTAGAATTTGAAACAAATTCTAACAAGCCTCTATCAACAAATCCTTTATCTTCTCCAGTATGAGTGATAATTAATTGGCGACTTTGACCTTCTGGAAATTTTAAGCCAGTAGACAAACCATCTTTAAATGCCTGACGAGCATTTGTACCTGTTCGTCTTGCCAAACATTTTTTCAAAATGTCCTTCCTCGTTATATCCAATTAAACATTAATTTTTGTCTTTTCTTCTTAATTCTCTAAATTCCCTTAAATATTTCCTCCTCCAACAAATAATTTCATCTTTCTCTAATTCTAATTCTCTAATTCCATAATTTATTCCTTTAGCGTTTGGCAAAGTTTCGTCTACATTAACGTCTGCTAAAAGTGTATCCAAAGTAGGTATCTTTTTTTGTATATAAAACGAATGCACTTTTCTTCGGATCAGTTATTTCCTAGTACCGTTTATTTTAATGCGTTTTCTCCTAGTTGACGTTTTAGGTGCTACTGTAATACTTCCATGATTTCGTTGCTTCAAAAGTCTTTAAATGGTTGCTTCTCCAACTCCGGTCATATTTGAACACTAAGAAACTATCTGCGAACAGTACTATTGAAATGTTTATGTACAAGAGTGTCATTTACATTTAACTCATGTTTTCATATGCACGATTAAATTGCAATTTAATTTCACAAGAGTATAAGTAGACGTTGGTGCCATTTTTAATGAACAAATTCACTTGATCAATACCGCTTTTTATCGCCTATTATTACAGAACTAACAATTCTGCGTGTTACAATTACAGGAATATACCAACAGAAATGTAAATCTTAACTAAAATAATTTACAAACTGCATAACATTTTCTGCCGATTAGAAATTTTAATCCTTTCTAAAAAAGTTGAGGGCTACTTAAAATGATTTTGAATTGTGAATATTTCCTACCTGTAGAGATTACTTATCCCATTTTGTTGATTCAAATGACTGGAAAATTTAAGACAAAAAATTTTATTTTAAAAATTTTAGGAAGAAAACCAAATATTTTATTTTGGAACAAATAATGCTAAACATTTTATTTTAAAAATTCTCCGTCACTGATTTATGATTTTATATTGGGGTATATCACCTGGGTCAAAAAAATTTTGCTATCGGTCATTTTCAAATAAACTATAGTAGTAAAACCTTATGGAATTGTTCTTGGATCGAAATGGATGCAGCTAATTGATGTTGGCAAAAAATTATGAGGTGTGATATTTACTAGGAAGTTTTAGAGAATTTCGGTAATATTTAAACATGACTTTTGAAAAACAATTGCAGGTATATGCCTGGTTAAGTAAACTTTTTTCAAACTCTTGTTTGATAAATTTCACAGTTTGTTCTCATATATTTACATTTTTGAAAGTTTTTAAGGTTCAAACAGTTATCTGTATCTGTAACGTGTAGAAGTTGGGTTTCTCCATGGTACTTAGGCCAAACTAGGCCCATTGTGCATCCTCCTAAATTGATAGGCTGCTCTTAGTTCGTCAGTCAGTCTATAGATTTAATGTAGTTTACAACGTCGCCGAGAGGTGCTTCTCTTATATCGGCCGATGCTAGCCAAAACTCGCCGAACACAAAACTTCTAATAAATGAGAGCATCGGGCAATCGTAGAGGATATGCTCGATGGTCTCACCCCCTGCAGAGTGCGAATCATGTCATCTCCATGCTATGGAAATGCCTCCGTAATGCCTCCATAATCAGAATACCTGTGAACAGGCGCAGATTCTGTCTAATTATAGTCAATGTTTGCCTACATTGTTGATGGATACTTCGGCTAAACCTAAATGATATTCTAGTTCTATCCTCGAGTCAATTCGTGCTATGTCCAGGTTGAGTTGTGCTTATCTTCAATCAATATAGCAGAGCATGTTCTTTCCAGGAATATTGTTCCTGGTAACTTATTTAAGTGCTATAAGAATCCTCTTGAGCTCGGCTACACAGGCACAATTGCTCACAGTCTATTTTTAGCTGTAAGGATCTGAACCTTGTTTTGTCTTAGAACCATCTAGGTAGATATGAATCGTACCTGCCACTTCTATGGAAGATATATCTCGGTGAGATGAAGTCAATATTTACTTGAGGCAGTGGAAGCGTATCGAGCGAGTCCCTCCAAAACTTCCTCACTAGATCCTACATCAGTTTCTATTCCAACCGTGCAGAGCCTTGTCATTGTCGTCAGAGCCAATTTCCTTGATGTAAATATCAAGAGAAGTGAGACCAAAAATGACTTTCATGGCTCTATTTGTTGTGATTTTCATTGGGCTTGTTTCGTTGAAAAATGCTTTTAAATTTGTTAATAATTTACGGATATCTATCAAGTATTGGACAACTGCATCGTATATTACCATAAGTCTTATGATGGCTGTGTAAGTCCATGTGACGACTCTGGGGGACGTCCTACGCTTCGGTAGCATTGTTTATATACAATCTATTCTCTTTTAACGTTATTCTATGTATAAATTCTATTTTAACTTGCTGTCAAAAGTAAGACCTAGGTACTTCTCTGTTGCAACTTTTTAGTTCTGTGTTTAGGAGATTTTGCGGTTTTAGTTCCATTTTCATCATTTTTCTTTTGAAAAGAACCATTTCTATCTTCTTGTCCTGTCTTTTGCTCCACTATTCTATAATTTTGAGATCTGCTTTCATTCTTTCGCAGGGTACGTTCTCAGAATTCCCTGTTTTCAGAATGACCAGGTCATCTGCATATGATATTGTATAGAGACTGTCATTATTGAGGCAGCTGATGAGGGTGTCTAAGACCATGTTCCACAGTAGAGGTAATAGTATTCCTCTCCAGTGGATATCTCCTTCGCAACCAAGTTTCTTATGTTCACATCTTCTACACGTACATTTACATTTACTGCTCGCTTTGAAAGCATGTTATGTATTCAGCCACTCACTAACCATCTGTGGAACATTCCCATTGGTTAGTAAGTGTATTATCTTGGGGAAGGTATTATTGTCAAAAACACCTAAAAACACCCAAGGCAGAGTATTATTTAGGGATCTCTCTCTCTACTAGTTAAAGGGCTGAATCAGTAGATCTGCTAAGGGTATAATATGCATGTTGATTTGGGTGTAGTGGTGTTGTTTTAATCATCACATATCTTAACTACGTTTCGCATGTCTTCATGAAAAACGATGTCAGACTAATTTACCGGTATATTTTTGGGACAGAACAATCCATCTTCCAGGTTTGGGTATGAAGACCACTTTTACCTCTCTCCATTTTTTGAATATACCTCAGAGTCAACGAAGATATAAATATAGATGGAAAGTAGCTAGATATTGCCCGTCTAATTTTGACTTCGTGTACAATATGTTTGATACTTTGCTAAACGTAGACAGACGGGTTGTATTCTTCCTCTGCCCAATCGGCTATGTCTGTGATGACCGAGTTAAGGGAGTGTGTTGACAGCAGAAGTTTAATAAATCTTACTTTTCGATTTTCGATATTACTTACAAAATTAAATTAATTATAAGAAAAGCAGCTGGTTTTTTTATCATGTGTATTATGTACTTTTTCATTTTGGGTTAAACACATTACTCGAATTGACTACTAGCTCGTAGACTATAATAGTGCATGTTTTGTAACGTGGTCATGTAGAATGATATAATTGACTGAAATCTTATTAAATTGGCACAACTCTATCCGTAAATTGAAAAAAAAAATGGAGATAGAAACAGACTTTTATAACGAGTTATCAACAATATATAGCCCACGTTATCTGGTACAACAGAAAATAGTCGTTCTTGGTGAAATTGCATAAACAAGCTTATTTGTTATAACTTTGTAGTGACAACTATTTCCGAGAAAATATTATAGAAGTTTATTCATTTTGATAATTTTTTACATTCCGATAATTTTCCTCAAAAGGAAGATGTAATTGAAAGTAAGGAATAATGATGATGAAAAAAATTCAAAAGATTGCACCCAAAATCCTCACATTTTGCACACACCTGATTAGCAATCCAAGTTTTGATACTGGACAACAAACTTCTATGGAATATACATAAGAAGGAAGTAGTAAATAAGGTCACAAAAGCGCTAATGGTATGCAGAAACATTGCAGGCAAACGATGGGGATGTAACCCAAACATACTGCGATGGATGTATAATGAGACCAATCATCACTTACGGGGCTATAGCCTGGAGTAACAGAGCTAGTTTAGCTACTATGAGAGCTAATATCTCAAAAGTACACAAAATTGCCTGTGTTTGCATTACTGGTGCAATGAGAACCTGTCCTACGGCCGCAATGGAGGTGATCTTAAACCTCACCCCTCTATATTTGATGATAGAGAATGTGGCAAAAAGGACACGATATAGAATGATTAAAAACGGAGTAATCAGACGAAAGTCTACTGCTTCAGGACTAAAGATACCTGGGACATACCCCAGGATGAAATGCTAAAGAAGTACAGTTTTGTGAAAAACTTCAAAACCTCAGAGCTGGGCTGCAAGAAAGAATGGAGCCAAGAATCCATCGCGCTTGCAACCGAAAGACGTGCTATTCAGTGGTATACGGACGGTTCCAAAGCCATAGAAGTAACTGGAATAGGAGTGTATGGTCGAGAACCAAGCACTCCGAAAGCTTCGGAAAATACCCAAGCATCTTCCAGGCGAAAATTCACATGGCGTGAGAAGAAGTGTATCCAGTTCAACATCGAGAGAAACTATCATAAACAAGAGATTATCATCATGTTCGCTAGTCAAGCAGCCATCAAAGCGTTGAGCTCTTACGTAAACAGCTCAAAAATGGTCTGGAAATGCCTAGAATAATTGAATGAGCTAGGCGAGAAAAACAGAGTTACTCTCACTTGGGTCCCGGGACATAACGGGGTACGGGGGTAACGAGATTGCAGATAGTCTTGCAAGGAAAGGGGCTCAAAAACCCTTTGTAGTACTTGAGCCGTTCTGCGGTATCAGCAGTAACATAATATTGGGAGAGGTTAAAAAAGAATTGGGCAGTAGAAGAGCGATAATTGGAGCAATCTCTTGGGACTGAGACAGGCCAAGATACTTCTGGGTGAATATAACTAGAAAAGATCGGAAGCCTGCATTTGCCTGAGCAAGAACAGGCTACGTATTGTAACAGGGATCCTTACCGGACATTTCCGACTAAAAGGACACCTAAGTAAACTGAGAGTAGTAGGGGATAGTGAGTGCAGATTATGTGAGGAGGAGGACGAAACCTCCATTCACATCCTAACTGAATGTGTAGCACTCCAGAATCCAAGGGCACTATATCTATGAGGATATCAAATAGAAGAGGGAGATTTACCTAACTTGAAGCCACTTCAAATCCTACACTTCCTTGAGAAAATAGGATTGGAAGGGTTGTTACAGGCATTGAGACATTTCCTTGGTGCATTGGCCACAGAAGGGGGCACAATAGATCTTTTAGGTCGCAGTGTATTAACACCCCATTCCCAACATAACATAACATAACATAACATAACATAACATAACATAACATAACATAACATAACATAACATAACATAACATAACATAACATAACATAACATAACATAACATAACATAACATAACATAACATAACATAACATAACATAACATAACATAACATAACATAACATAACATAACATAACATAACATAACATAACATGGAATCAACTGTAAAAATTAATTACTGCAATCCTGAAATATCCTGTACCTACCTATGTTCGTTGATTTGTTTGATTGCTATAAAAGGTTTAAGTTGGTCTTATTTAAGCAGGCAAGATTATGCACAGCTTAGTCTAAAAGCTAGTGTAGAGGGCGTAACTAACTAGCAAGTAAAATTGTTACTTGATTTATTGGATCAATTCAGTAACTTTTACCGATTATCCTACTATAGTTCTATATACAACGGTAGAATAAAAATCAACAAAAAAACATCCTGAAACCAGCCAGCAGTGAAAAGACGCTATTTTATTTACCGCTCTCAAACAAAATCTTTGTTATGAAAACAATTATCGAATCGCCCACATTATTTCATATCGCTTCCACTATTGTTTCTATTTTCATTGTTACAAACGGCAGTAAGTACTGGAGCATAATAAAGACCATAATCGAACAACATGACCGTTTCAATTCAAATAGAATATTTATCTGTTGGTTTTATCTAGTAAGCCGACGTCTAGATATACCTAGATCAGAATGATAAAAACCCGTCGGATTTAGTAATGGATTGTTTTATAATCTTTTAGGCCATTATAAAAATGATCGTTCCAGTAAAAACTTACTTGTAAAAAATTAAAAAGACATTTGGAAATTTTCAATTTCCTCTGCATACTAAACTTATACCTATCGATAAATGTTTTTGTAAGGCAGAGCCGTAAATTATTTTATCTACGACTTTTCTTAAAATTAGTTATTGAAATACAAATTTTAGTACACGAATCTATACCTACTCTATACTATACCTATTCACGAAACAATACTAACTTTCGTTAAGGTTCTCATCTTTTAGTTTTTCCAGCAAATATTTAGCTTCGTCCTTGATTTAGATTTTTATAAATGTAGACAAGATTAAAGTTATTTATAAATGCATTCTCATTTTCGAATCCCACTTCTAAATGCATATAGTCCAGGATCCGTAAGTAAGGTCGACCTTCGCCAATCTGGTCATTGGATAAAAGTTTTTTTTATTAAATAAAATATGTTTTTAAATATATCGCAAATGGGTTGCCTAAGAAAATACGATCACGGCCATTTTTTACTTTAATTTTTGTGTACAGATAAGGAAGGTATATGAATCATAATAAAAGTTGCTTATGATGTCATTCTCTATTATTTGGTCCCTATACATGATTTCCCTAAAATGGACCTAATTCGAGATTTTTCAGGAAAAGTGCCAATTTCGAAATTTAAAGATAACTTAAAAACTGATGAAGAGAAAAACACAATTTTTAAACTTAAGCTTTAATTTATCATGCAGTGAGCAAATCAAATTCGAAGTATCTGGGGAATACTTTACAGGGTGTCTTTTTTTTTTTTATTTTAAGAAAATAAATAGTCTGAACCCATTTGCGGTATATTTATAAACATATTTTATTTAATAAAAAGAAACTTTCATCCATTAAACAGATGGGTGAAGGTCGATTTTACTTTGGATCTTATACCAATATATTGCATAAAAGAATACAAGTAGGCTGTGATCGATTTTTATAATTTTTGGTATGGCGTGTTCTGTAACTAAGTCACGTTTTGAGATGGTCAAGGTCTTCATCACTAAGTTGTGAGTGTATTAAACATAAATCTAGTGATACATATTTGGTGATAACTGTTTAGAGCTTAAGATGAAAGCTGTCATTTTGTTTTCCAAAAAGAATAATTTTTGTATTTTTGTTAATTGTATTTGATAATTCGTAAGGTTTATTCGCAAAAATAAAAATAAAATAAAATCTTATCTGATCACTTAAGAATTTTTGATGGGAATAATCAAGTTAGCCAAAATAACTATCTTTAAACTGACATAAAACAAATGAATAATAGATAACTAACGGTCTGGATTTGTTTGAAGCCAGTATGAACCGTTTTTTCTATAACTTTCTGTTTCTCCTGGGTCTTTGATGTGATTCGTCTATTTTAAATAGTATTGCCAAAATCTTCTCACAACTGTCAACAAGCACTTGGGAACTGTCAATTTTGCCTGTTCATTTGGTCCGTCTTTAAGTAAGTTATGTAATAAAACACCTAATACAAATTATATTGTAAATTTTTATTCTTTTTAGGGAAAATTTACTCCCTACTGAATGTAGTGAAAGACAGAGTTTAAAAGAGGTTGATGATTATAATTTGCACATACAGGATCATAAAATTCAAGTTGTTCCATCGACATTGCTCCAGATGCTATAGAATAGGTTAATCAATTTATAAAGAAGACATCTATAAAAGTGCCTAAATTCAGAGAAAAAAAGTAATGCTAAAAATAGCAGGTAAATTTAAAAATGTCCATTTTTAGAAAATATTTATGGCACATTATTTTGGAGATTATTACAGTTCATCAAATTTGTAGAGGTGTTCGACGCCCAGACAGAGAACGCGCTACGTGTGACTAAGATAGCTATTGTACAGTCTGCTAAACAAGTTATTTTAAATAGTTTTTAATATTTTTAGGTAATTAAATTTTAAAAGTGTGGAATAGTTTAGGGATTAAATTGGTCTGATTGGACTTTCTTAGAACGTTTTTAAAAGCAGCTAAAGATAGTATGTAGAATTGAAAATAATTATTATGCCATAGAAGGTGTTTTGGAATTCCTTCAACCTTTTGAAATTGAGTCAGAAAATATAAATTTTATAGGATAGCGGAAAATACCTATAATTTTTTTGTAGGCCTTTGTAAATCGTGGAAATAGTTTATATTTTATTTCTACCTTATTAAGGAAAATGGTACCTATTATTAATAACGGTTGTTTCTGAAACATTACTAAAATTTTCGAAATTTTGTTTTTCTACAAAATAATAAACTATACTATTTAGAAAAAAATTTATTTCTCTTATAATTTTATAAAAAATAACAGGGGAATATTTACATTTCTTGATCTATTAAACAAAACGATAAATTATCTCGACGAATGACACCATGTTCTAGTACGGAAGCTAGCTTTACATTTTTGTTGGTGGTTTCATGGGTTTCATATCAATTTTTTTGTAATTGTAGTTTACACGTACATATATATACCTTTTAACACTTGTTTGCTTTATTAAAAAAGTGTGTTGTTGTGATTTACGTCGAAATAAGTCAAAAACAACTTGAAACCCCATATAAAATCAAAAAGGAGAAACGGAAAAAAATTGAGCCTGTAAATGAACACAACTCAGAAACAAAAATAGCTATCTAATAATAAAAAAATGAAATTTGATTCTTGTGCATCTTCGTTGTAAAAATAGATAACACTTTTTTGATCTTAGGTACAGATATAATTTTAATGGTCTTCCGAAAAACTTTCTTCAGTTTCCATATCAGATTCAAAATCAGTCTCACTGTCACTGTTTAAGTTAATTATAAATCTATCACTTGCCTCATCCAAAGTAACTTCTCTGTCATAAAATTTAGATTCCCACATTTTAGCATTATTTCAACGAGATTGCCACTCCTCTTTAGAAAACGTATCAAAAAAGTCTTCACACAACAGTTGTACGTCTTGCCTCTTAAATGTAGTGTTGTTACTAGCTACATATTGTTTCAATGATGCCCACACTAATTCGATCGGATTAAGATCGGGATGATACGGTGGCAAACGCAAACAACTAAAACCATGTTCATTTATCATTTCTTCGCTTTACATTTTACAAATATAAACAGCATAGCAAGTACAGAATAACAAAACGTTTGTGCTTTACACTTTTATTAGTAGTTTGTTACGTTTCTAGAGAGAGTTTATTCAAAAATACTGGTTAGAAACCTTCTTTTACTCGCTAAATGGATCAGGGAGATTCCTTTAGCGAGTAGAAGAAGGTTTCGATCTAGAATATCTGTCAATATTCGTTTCTAATATATTTATTTAAGGGACCAAAAATTACATAAGCGAAAATGCATCGAAACATTAATTCAATTTGATGACACACATATTGTCATTTAAATATAATATGTACCCTATGCACAACTTCGGTTCCTATGGGATTTCCATATATTTCTTTGAAAATAGACAACTAACCAACTTTATCCTTTTTTTAAATCTATAATTATCACTTTCGATACTTTTATATTGTATTTTTTATTTATTTTATATTCTATTTTTACTCGTATATTTAATTCTTGTATTGTTTTTAAATTATTATATCCTTTGCGTTAATTGTATGTTTATACATTTTTGGATGAAGCTTTATTGAGTATATAAAACAATCTTATCACACACAAGTTGTACCTAGACAAATCGTTGGATTACAAGCATAACACACTGTCATTTTTTTTACTAGTTTAGATCAGTTATATTTTTAAATTATTTTCATATTCATTAAGTCCACAATAACCTTATTTTATTTAGGAAAATACATTAAGTGACTAATGGATTGTTCATCAAATCTGACTTGGTGTGTTTTGCTGGTAAGCCGATGAAATTTATGTGATAGATGTATAGATGAGGTTTTTCAGACATTATGCATACAATCTAGGAATGAACTGGCTAGATACTAGCGTCAAATTTCTGGAATAACTAATATTTACTCTTGTGAAAAACGAAGGCATGATTCGAATTTTCTATTCTTACATAAGTTGTAAAATGCTTGTAATATTACTCATCAGAAGTTACTTGGTCTTGGCCATAAATTTCTAAATCAGTTGAAAAAGATCTACTCTATACTTATAGCTTTTGGTACACAAATATCTGTTTTATTTTTATAAACGATATTAAAAATTTATGAAAAATGTATTTTTAATCCATAAAAATGTTATTAATGATAAAGAATTCTTTTAGTTTATTAAAACAAAAACAAAACATGAATAGATAACAAATCACTGAAAGTGTTGCTAGATTTGGAGACGTTTTTATGGAAAATTTTAATGTTACTTTTTAACTAATAAAGCTACAGTTAATTTAAATGTAAACATATCTGAATGAAATTAATGCTGCTAGTCAAGGTTTTAAAACCGCATCACTTTAACCTTTTTATGCTTCTAGTTGATATGTTTATGTTTGTGTAAAGATATCTATTGTTTCCAAAGTCTCCATTAAATACTTCTTGGAACAAGGTTGCAGGCTACGTAAAGGTAAGTTTTAACAAATTTATAGATTGGTCTATCTATTACAAATCAAATTAATTTGTTCGTTCTTAGAGTAAGAAATGATAAAATCTATTACATATAATTTTTTTTGACTGATTCTATATATTTTTTTTCATATTTTTAGTACATGAAATGATTAAAACCGTCCTGCAAAGGCACTTTGTGTGCAATCTCACCAGTACTCCTGTGACGTAATGCGCGATTTCAATTGAATCGGTCATTTGAGAAAGCCCATAAGTCGCAAATTTTACATATTCCAAAAATGGCAGATTCATATTGCTTCGGTGCACATTCCAACGAGAAATCTCATTATTCGTAGCACTTCTTGTAATAAATTTTCAAACGTCAAAATCTGTTTTACTTGATAGACCCCATAAGTCGCTGACTAATGGTGTTTCTCTAATACACGCGGCACATTAGCTAATACAATCAGCTGTCGTAGATTGACCGAAATTATGTTGGAAATACCTGTGCGATCCATAGGGATGGAAGGATTAGTGCATCTTGAATTTTTTGTTTGAGTTTCTTGTTTATAATCGATTATTTTTTCCGATTAAATTTTTAAGGAATTCGGTTTGCTCTTAAAATAATATACTTTCCTTTCATTTTATGCATAAATTTGTAATCCAAATGTATTGAATTATACATCATATTGGGAAACTGAGTTATTGGTATAAAAACCTTACTTATTTATGGCTGGCCGCAAATATTCGTACTCCGTATTTGGAGTCCGAATTCCAAATTGGACAAACAGAATGCCAAAAAAGCGCTAAAAATAAAAATGTTCACGGAGGGAGTCAAACCCACCTATCCGCGTGTTCTACACACACCGCTCTAACCAACTGGAGCTATCAAGAACATGGACATTGACTTCCACATTGTTAAGATGAATCCAACCTCGTTTACAGAATTTGTTTAATTTGAAAAATTAAAAAATATATTGTAGTATAATTCCAATATCTCTCTTCCATAAGGCACCTACACTTAATCTGGAACCTACTCATATAATGAGAAATCATCATGTAAAAACAACATAGCATATATCCAAAAGCATAAATTATTTTTAGGTCCAGTCACATTAATCGATGAGAGAATGTAGGTATTATTTGTTTGAAACTAACGGATCGTTGACATAAATCTATAGTACAAATATTTTCATTCGGACCAGACAAATAGTGCTTTTGTTTAGTTTCCATTTTATAATATATATTTCCTATTATAAACATTAACTAACAACACATACCTGTAAATTATACCAGTTTTATATTTACGTGTAGAGCGAATATTTAAATTGAACCCGTGAATTGTATTAATTATACGTACGAGTAAGTATTGCCAAATTCAGTTCCTATTTTAAAAATAAATATATTCTTTTATCCAATTAAGTCCATTAGCGTATTAGATTATAAATTGATCGATCCAACACATATAATGAGCTGGTTTAAATAAAATTAATAGCTATTTATCAATGGCGGCTCGTGGTTCACTTTCTCCAATAATTTTATCATTTGTAAGTTTGGTTCAAAACTTTGTACAAGAGCCAATATCGCTGTTTTTTTTTATTATTTGAGTTTGTTTTTAGTGTAGTTATTATTATTAATGTGATACTGTTTTCAAGCACTACAACTATTAATGAACGAATAAATGAATTTTTTAGTTATTGTAATATTTATTTTGTTTTTAATACGTTGAAAACCATCTATAAACATTATTAGTTAGTCAACTGACTTTTCTTGATATTTTGAGATTATTTTTAAATATATTAAGATAGTATTTAAAAAAACAAACCAAAAACTTAAAATTATTGTAAATTAAAAAATTATTTACTTTTGGACTTATTAATAATATCACCCAGTACATGAAACACATGACTTTCCTATCTAGTTATTATAGGCTTTTTCCGGTTATTTCGTACAACCTATTGCAGCATCTCTATAAATGTTTAGAGGATAAACAAAATATATACATTGTCCACATACATCTACCTCGAAACATTTTTCTATAGATATTCATTGAAAACGAAAATACTGAAAAATTTAAATTTCCTACAATTTTTTCATTACGGTCCATTTTAGAAAAATCATGTATAAACAAAAATTATAGAGATCGATATCGCAAACAACTTTTAGTTCAACAATTTTCATAAAAATCAGAATTTTGCACATTTTGTCAAATTTCTCGAATACGGACCATTTCAGGAAATTTTGACATAAAGCAAAAATTATAGAAAATAATATTAGAAGTATCTTTTATTTGAACAATTTTTTTCTCCAAACATAAATAACAGATATATTCCATAAAATATAAAAACGGCCTCCCATAAAGTACCCCCCCCCCCTCCCCCAGATGTTCCGACTTTGTCCAAAATCTAATCATTTCACTGAAATAAAACTTAAGTTTAAAATTTAATGTTTTTTTATCCGTTTTTGAGTTTTCTTCAAATTTCACAATTTACAATTTTCTCAAATTTCTCGAATACGGTCCATTTTAGAGAAATTATGTATAGAACAAAAATTATAGATAATAATATAAAAAGTAACTTTTATTCAAAGAGCTTCTTCTCCTTATAAAGCTTGAAGTTTGCTAAAAATTTCAAATTGATATCATTTTTCGTTTTCGAGTTTTATTTAAATATTTTAACCAATTTAACCCCCTTAACTTTCCAATTTATTCAAATTTTTTTCAGAATTAATAATAGGCTTTATCTTTCTATAGAGCTTAAGTTTTACTAAAAATATCATGTTGATAGCTATTCGTTTTTAATTTAAGATTTATTTTAATTTCAACTAATTTTAACCTCCTATTTTTAATTAGATTTTTCAAAATCTGTTGGCTTTATATGGCCTGATTTTTGCTTAAAATTTTCAAGTTGATATAATTTTTCGTTTTTGACTCCTCGTGCAGACAAAAAACGGACATCGGCAGACGAACAAAATAAACCTATAAATCTCTTCACAGACTACTGCGTGAAGAGTACAAAAAAAATGTATAAGGTAAAATAAACAGTTTTAAAAGGTCAACAATAATATTCAACTTCTTTTATCAAAAATGTCATTAGAATTAAATATTTCAGGTTTGTACGCAATACACATTCTACGCTAGGGGGCAACATAATTGATAATTACAGGCAGATATAACTTTATATAAACTATTTAAATGTACATTACATTTCTTAGGCAAAGTTTCTTATGAGTATATTAAATTCAAATGGTTGATCCATTTTTTCAATTCACATTGGTAAAGTGAAAAACCATTTGTCTCTTTATCTTATCTCCTATATCCAACGTTTATTGTACGCTTCCATAATTATATCAGAATAATCCAATTTGCCCTATTTTGTGACGTCACACTTTGTTTGTGTGCGGTGCGTAAATCAACGTGCTTTTATGCAGCTTGGGGATCTGTTGACGTGTTGACCTCTCTTTTTAGCTACATGCATTCGCGAAAACCTCTCGCTCGTCTGGGCTCACTCATCATAGTGCGACACAGACACTGTATACTTAGGTATACTGTGCCACAGAGACGCGATCAGTCACAGCGCAACGGTATACCTAAAAAATAAAGATTAACACGTATGAAAATAAAAATATTAAAATTAAATTTTTATTTTTATGTTATTTATGTAATTTTAAAATGTGTTTTTATAAAATTCAACTGGATGTTCACTACACAAATGAACCAATAGAGAAACCGCCCCTGCTATTTATATAACCAAATGCCTTATTTTAGGTAACGAGTGAATCTTTACGGGACGAGAGGAGCGAGGTCTCGCAAAATGAATGAGTTACACGAAACGGCATTTCGTAATGGGTTACATACAATATTTTTACTAATTTTTGCTGGATTATTTATAAAATTGTAGTTTATAACAAAGGAGACAGAAAATAGGGATGAACGAAATAACAATTGAGATCAAGGAAGATAGAAAATAATTAAGACAAGAAGTATTAAGACTAAATGAAAAATTAGTGAATCAACGTCATTATATAGACAGAAATAGTAAAACATCAAGAAAATAAAGACGATATGAAACAAGGATTCCAAATAATTGACAAAATCAAAGAAGAAGAAGAACGTATAATATCAGCAGTAATGATTGAGAAATTAAAAGAACAAAAGAACAAACTAAAACAAAAACAGGTAGAAGAAAGAAATAAGTTAATGAGAGAAATTGAAGAAGCAAGAAGTAATGTAACCGGAACTAGAGTCACCACAACATATAATAGCAGTGTTATCAAATTTAAAGGTGATGAATAAAATACACCCAAGTACTTTTATTAAATCTATTTAAAACAAATAATTACTAGTAGAGAAAGTGAATATTTACAAAACAGCAATTTGAATAACCATTTTTAGAATACTTTTAAAGTGAAAGTACACAATCAATTATTAGGGAAAGATTGTTTTTTAAAAAATGTAATTATGCAAGAAGCTGTATCCTTAACCACTATACCTTACAAATGTATACTTCTGCTGCTATCTGTTATTTTATTATAAAATAGCTGTGAGCATTAGACTCTAGGGTTCTTGGAGTGCTCCTAACTTCAGTTGGTGTACTAAAGGTCGGGCCAGAAGTCAATAAAAGTGATACAGTAGATGCTAGTACCTAAATACATATAAAACAATATACACCATTCACAATTTAAATTTATTCATACATTTAATTAGATGGAGACATAGAGATATAGAAAAGGGTTATAAAGTTACAGAAAAGAGTTATAAAGTTTTACAAAAGAGTTATAAGTTTATATAAAAGAAAATATTTACATAATATTATAATGATCGATTTGTATACAAATGATCCAGCAGCTTACAAATGAGGTTATTCTAACATAATACGCCTGATATTTGTACCTAGATAAGTTATTAAAATGATGACAGTTAAAGCAAAATAACAAAGTTTAACTTAGGTATCTAAAAAAATCAAGGTTCTAAAAAATATGTAAAATTTAAATCAAATCAACATATAGATGTTGTCTAAACTAGGTTTAGATTATAACATCGAGGACCTCTCGTATGTTATAACAAAAGTGTCAAATACACTGATTTAGTACTAATGATTAAATAAGTTGCTTAAAATTGTGACCATAAAATTTTTAAGTAAAATTAATCAAGCTAGCAAATTTGCAACTTATTTAAATCCCCAAATTATAAAATATCAAACCTATTCATGGACATTGATAAAGTTCAATAAGTTGCATAAAATTTGAACTTAATCATTACTGAAAATTTGACGATGAGATTTACATTAAAGTTGTGACTAAAATACCAAAGTATAATTTTTTGGAACCAGAATATCACTATACTTCACACAGAAAAGGAACCATGAGTCTATGCTCGAAACTACAAGGAAAATATAAATAATAATGATAATAACAATAATACTTAGTTTCAAACAATAAGTGAACAATCCCTGGAGTATTCGAAGATTTAAAACTATAGTTTTAATAATAATGCGTATATACCTACTAAAATAGTGACATTGGTGACTCTATACTAGATATGGGGTGTAAAACTGCATGGACATCATTGTAGTATCCTAGCCTATTAAACGGATATCCTGTAACATCAGGTCAAAATGAGAAATTTTCTTATTTCCATAGGTACATCGAATGCAAAAAAGGAAATCATATAAATAGATAACAACGATCCAATCAGCTAAGTAAAATCCCATAAAATCATACAAAAAACCTATACGCAGTTTACATTAACTAGCCAATATCCAGTATAAAACGGTTGTAATTATGAAAATGCTATTGATTCAATTCCCGCAAACCAAATTACTAATTGTTACTTTAAATATATGCGATCCAAAAGTTTTTAAATCGGTATTGTCACGACTACCTTTCTTTATGAAATAAAAACTTATTAAAAACAATAACTTTATTTCAGACATACATATATAAAAAGGATCTTACTAAAACATACCTTTTGAATTGCATGTCACATCTACTTTCAGAGTTGTCTACATAACGGAATGACAACTCTTATGACAGGTATCAGCGACAATTTTATACATGCCTTTACAATGTTAAATAAATCAAGCCTTATTCTCTCTATACATATATACCTCCGTCTATGCTAACAAAACCTCACCTATGAAACGACCGCATAACATTCCTATTATATTCTTCACACCAAGGGCGGCTCCAAGATGAATTTTCGGGGGGGGGGGGGGGGGTTGCCTTTCCATTCCCTTTTTAGCATATTTTTTTTATTAAAAGGCCCATAAATCGTAAGAATTTTTACCTCAGGGGGTCATGGCCCCCATGTTCCCCCCGTGGAGCTGCCCTTGTTTTACACAGTAGTCTGTAAAGAGTATTAAGGTTTGTTTATACATCCGTTTAACTGACAACTGATAACGTAACTTTTGGTATACCCATTGAGCCACAGCTCCGTATCAGTTTCAGTTTTTCTTACAGTTTTTTGTGTTTACACATACAGATAACTGACAGTTCGAATGAAACTAAGACTGAACGCAGAACTGATCTGACCGTCTAAAAGTACATTTATGCAATCGCTTCATCCGTCCGTCCGTCCGTTCGTCCGATGTCACGTTTTTTGTCCGCAGGATAAGTCACGAACGCTAATTGAGCTTTATAATTTACCGCATGGGCGATGGTGCTTCTAACGCTGTTAAAATGCATGGCTTCTTATGGGAATTTTACATCATTTTGTAAAAATAATGAAAATAAACTTGTTTATTGTTAAATAAAGCACATAACATACTGTTGATATTTGTTTCTAAATAAGTCTTGCATGTTTTGATTGATAAATTATTTAATTTTATCTATATAAAATACAAATTAGGTTTGTTAAATGGTGAAATTTGGTAAGTACAATTTTGCGGCAATTTTTTTTTTTAATTAAATTTAAATATTGTTTTAAAAGCAAAATAAAACACAGTCAACAGATTTTTTATTGTTAATTTCGGCCTTCCCCTTTTTATATTCTTAAAAGTGCCATCAGTAAAAAGAATTTTATAATATTTGGAAATATCTTCTTAAAAGAGTAGAACAGCATCATCACTAGAAAGTGCTTCATCAGTCCTAGGAACGATATATATGCTGCCAATCTTCTAAGCGTTTAGGATCCTATAAAAAACATTTAAAATGACAAAATTGGGGTTCAACAAAGAAATAATAGTAGCAATTCTTCATCTAACAATATAACCCTATAAAAACAAATTTTCTTTTCTGTAAGTTAAATTTAATGTGTAATTATGACAAAATTGAGGTTCAACAAAGAAATAATAGTAGCAACTATTCATCTAACAATATAAATCTATAAAAACAAATTTTCTTTTCTGTAAGTTAAATTTAATGTGTAAATTATATTGTTTGTAAGTCAGGATCTATGACTGTAAAATTTTATATTATAGAAACTTGTAATAAAATAAACTAGACTCTGTAAGATACGGGTTGTGACAAGTTTATAATAAATACATTATTTTACTTACATTAGAAGCTTTAAAAAGCCATTAAGTTGATTTTCTCCTTGTTTTCTTTACTTTTACATCTGATTTGTATCATGTTTTACAATCTGGAACGAAGTAAATCTTGCTTTGATGTTTTTTGTCACTCATGTTTCACATTATTTTGATTCTTTTTACCAATTTTTTAAAACATTACTTTATTTTACATTGACTTACATAGAAAATTGACAGCGCTGATGTTCGACCTGCCAACTACAGTCAATGTCGTGAACTTTATAAAAAGAAGAAGTCTTCATAAAGGGGACGAAGCCTATCGATTTTGAAAAAAATCTAATTAAAAATGAGGGGATTAAGGAGAGTTGAAACAAAAAAAACAATAGCTATATCGACCGTGAAATTTTTAGTAAAAATCAAGCTCTATAAGAAAATAAAATCTATAGATTTTGAAAAAATTTTAAATAAAATGAAGGTTGACATAATAAACAAAAGTCATAAATCAAAAATGAAATTTTCATCAAAATCAAACTCTACAAGGCAATGAAGCCTATTGAATCTGAAAAAAAATCTGAATAAAAATGGGGGGTTAAGGGGGGTTAAGGGGGATTAAACTATTTAAATAACTTAAAAACGAAAAAAGATTGATTCTGAAAAAAAATGGGGGATAAGAGGGGTTGAAATTAGGGCTGTGCGATATCAAAATAAATAATCGATTATCGATTATTTAAAATAATCGAAAATATCGATTAATCAGATAAATCGACTGATCGAAAATAATCTATTATTTGAAAATAGTCAATTAATCAAAAATTATCAATTAATCGAAAATAATCAATTAATCGAAAAAATCGATTACTCGAAAATAATTGGTTATCGATTAAAAAAATATAATCAATTAATCGAATATTTTGCCCACACCTAGTTGAAATATTAAAAAAAATCCTAATTCAGAAACAAAAAACGATATTAAATTGAAATCTTCAGAAAAAAACAAGCTTTATAAGGGGATGCAGCCTATTTATTCTGAAAATAAAAACCACTAAATAAAAATGAGGGGTTAAGGGGAGTTGAAATATTTAAAAAATCCTAACTCAAAAACGTAAAATAATATCAACTTGAAATTTTTAGCAAAAATCAAGCTCTATATGGGGACAAAGCCTATGATTTGAAAAAGTTTGTGAACAAAATGGAGGGTTAACCCTTAAAGAGGGTTGAAATAACAAAAAATAGAAATCAAACACCAAAAGCAATATCAACATGAAATCTTCAGGAAAATCAAGCTTTCTAAGCTAAAAATGAGGGGCTAAGGGGGACGGGGTCTGTTAAACTGTGAAGAGTATAGAATGCCAAGCATAATGTATCTTTATTTTAGTTACAAATAGTTTAACAAACTACACATTTCCGCATACCATCCTAAATGTCCATATTAAACAGTTCAGTGTTTAAATTATTCTCAAAAATCTCAAAAAACTACAAAAAAGCACAATTAGAAGTAAGCTGTCACTTGACGCCGTCAACAAAATGTCTTGTGTTGCAAATTTAAAGGTTATGAACCAGAATGTTCAATATCCACATACGATACATAAAAGACGATAAATACAAATCTTAAGTGATCATAATGAATAAAAACCTCATATTTATGCTTTCAGTTATTTATTTTTCTTTTTTTAATAGATTATATGCTAATATAAATATAAATAATTTTAAAATTTACCAAATTTCTCATATTTCAACGCTCTATGTAGTTGTTTAAGTATACTATTTATTTATTTGGGAATAGCATTAGAGCGTTACGCAACTGTACACTCATCAGCGACTATTAAACTTTTAATCCGTCTCTGTATCAGGACTGTGACAACCAATTATCGTAAGCAAGCTTACATCCTCCAACAATCTTATATTACTTTTAATGACGCGAAGATAATTCAAAGTTTCAAGATAATTCGCAAAATTATATCCTACCGTTCCGACTTTAATCGAAACGAACTATAATGATGGCTACATTACTTCTCCCTTTTACGCGAAGACAAAACAAGTAGGTAGGTTGTGAGCGAAACAAAAAGCTATACAATATTGACGTTAATGATACGATCTTAGTTGGCTTGGTAGAAACAAAGGACCAAAAATGGAGTTGGCGGTGGAACTAAAAAGGATGAAAGCGAATAAGGAAAGAACCACTTTTTTCTGCCAATAGAAACTTGTGAGATACAGTTTAAGGAGTTAAGTAACTTTTATTCATTTTCTTCTCCTTTGTTTAGAAGATGAAATGTTAATGGGTTCAGGTAACTTCCATATGTGATTTTTATTTGATCTTTAATACGGGGGTGATTCGAAACAGTAGAATGACCTCTGACAATGTTTTATTATTTGAACTAATGGACGTTCATGCATATCAAAGACGAGTCTGCATTGTCTGCGTCTACATTGTCCAGTTTTGTTTTCTTCCTTGTTTCCATTACTAAAGAACGAAGAGACATTGGATGTATCATGCATCCATCCTATATTTCTAAGTTTGGTTTTGACCAAGTTTTTGAATTGTCACCCTGTTTATGAATTAGTTTGTGAATATGCATTATAAGTTATAAGATATTCTCGTACGCCTTGATAATACAAATTAAATCCTGAATCACTCAAACTGTTGCCAATTTTGTAAATGTGAATTTTTTTCAGATACATTGGATTTTTCTCTAAATGCTGCTGCTCTTTACTGTTTTAGTGAAAATATTATTAAAAATGCTGAAAATTCAGTTATATTACTTATCAGGTTTTTCCAAAACTATACATATGTACATATGTACACGTAAATAAAAGTAGTTTGTAGGTACCACAAGATTGGATATGTTGGCAATATTGCACGAACACGAAGTTTGAGTGCTCAATCGTCACATTTGAGAATTGGAATTTATTTCCTTTATTGCTAGTCTAGAGAACTAGGAACCACAGCGAGCTATGTTTTTGCTCGTTGACCATCTACACTCTCTCAACCTCCATCAATATGGACGAATGAATTTTGGGACCTCATGCATACTTCATTAAAGAGTGGACCCGAGATTGTCCATTTTTTGCTTTTGAGTTCTAATAAGGACGAAATCGGTCCAATAATAACGTTCTTCTTAGGAAGCCAAATCAAAGTTAGAATGTAGAAAATTATTTTCTATATCTGCTATTTTCCATTTGATATAATGCAGTTCTTGTTGGTGTATTAGCCAAAGAAGTAGCTGTTTTCAGGAGGTAAACGACATTTTTGTGACAATAAATTTGAGTTTTTCCCTTTTTCCTTTTTTATTTTAAAAATGTTTGTTAATTATTTCAATAGATAGGGAAAGAGGAACAAAATGATTCAAGCAAAAGTTATTTAGTTTTCCTAATAAATAACATGGTGAATTAAAAAAAATTAATGCATGTTATAGTGTACAATATCAAGAAGCGTCAAGAACATTAACCTTTGCTTCCCATAGATACAAGTGTCAGTTTGCTTAATAGACATTTTATAGTTTATTCACATTTGCACTTTTATAACATATTGTTTTATTTAATTTTAATTACATTCAGTCTAGAATCCGATTTTGTTCATTAAACACCTTTATTTTATAACACAGTTTTAATTTGAAATAAATTATTTTTTAAAAACTACCTTACGGCATTTTTGAATTTAAGTGGCGCAGTCAGTAGGATAGGTCAAACGAGATTAGTGAATATAATTTTCGGTTCGTATTAACGATTCATTGACCTATTCGAACATATACCGTGTGTTAGGAAGTTCCAGTTGGGTGAACTAAGTAGCTCAACGAGAAGACATCAAAAGGACATTTGATACTTCGGGAATAGGAAGAAAGAACAAGTGAATATTGTGGCATCTTTCGCTGGTTCTACACATGGAAGGAATATTAATTTTGCTGTAAGTACTTATGTCATATAGAGGTAAAACTAATCAATGTGCTTCAGATTGTTCTGAAAATTCAGATAATAGTAGCACAGATTCTGACTCAGACTCCCCAAAGTCTTTAATAAATTCTATAAATTCTATAAATATTGCTAAAATTTTAAAAGATAATCAAAAATTAAAAATGGCAGTACTAAAAAAGGAATATTTAGATATGATACCCGAATTTCAAGGGGATACACAATTACTTCCTAGATTTTTAGAAATTTGTGAAAAATTAGTCAAAAAATTGTATAATGCAGCTGATGTTAACGATTTTCAGAATGAATATCTGATGTCAAGTATCTTAGCAAAGATTAAAGGTGAAGCAGCTGTTAATATTTCATCTTGCACAATATCAAATTGGGCAGATTTAAAAGGTGCTCTATTAAATACTTATTCTGATAAAAGAGACATGTTTACGTTAAATATAGAGATGGTACAAACCAAACAAGGTAATGAATCGCCGTTTGATTTTTTTAATAAAATACAGCACTTATTAAATCTTCAAATTTCTAATATAAAAGCTCATACTGCTGGGCATGAAATAGTTACTTTATCAATTTATTGTCGTAATTTGGCTCTCAGAGTATTGTTACGTGGTTTAAAGGAACCACTGGGTTCACTTATGCGCACCAAAAATCCTGCAGATCTAAATTCCGCGTTAAATATGTTAACAAATGACTTCCAAAACAACATTGAAGGTTTAAATACTTATAAGGGTAAATTTGTGCCTAGGAATAGTTTTCTTGAAAATAGAAACACAAATAAACAATTACAAATTACTAATTTTTCTCATAACTATCAACCGCCTGTTAGACAAAATTATTTTTATAATCCATCACAACCTAATACTAGTAAAATAAATAATAATACTAATTTTGATAAAAGGACAAATATATTTAAGCCAAATCCAAATCAAACTTTTCCGAAACCTACTCCAATGAGTAAGTCTACAAGAAATACATTTAGGCCTAATCAAAATTATCAAAATCCAAATTATTTTAGACAAAATCAAAATCAAAAATTTTTTGTTGAAGAATTACACACTATAGATGAGCAACCAATAGTTGAAATTCCTGAAGATACCGAAGACAATTTTTTAGGGAAAATTGCCTCGGAAAAAACAGAATAAAAAATTTTGAATTACTTAATTTAACAAACAATGAAAGCCAATTACCCTACATAATTTTCCCGGAATTTGATTTAAAGGTTCTTATCGATACAGGATCTACCAGATCATTTTTATTACCTGAAACTGCTGACATGTATTTTAAAAAAATGATTAAATTCGAACCTTTTCAAATTTCGACCGCTCACGGTACTACACAGGAAAATTATTGTACGGCAATGCCTTCATCAGAAATTTTTGGATACAAGAAACCAATTTACCTAAAATATTCTATATTTAAATTTCATGATAAATTTCAATGTTTATTAGGGCTCGATAACCTAAAAAAGTTAAAGGCTAGTATTGATTTAAATAAAAATTTATTGGTTACCCCTAACAGTAAAATAAAAATTCATTACTACAAGGTTCCTCAGAGCATGAATTGTATAGTAGTGCCTCCGAGATCTGAACAAATAATTAAAATAAATTTAAAAAACATCAAAAATGGAGAGGTTATGATACCTTATACGCGAGTTTCAGAATTAGAAATTCCACAATGTATAACTGTAGCAAAAAATAATACAGCTTTATGTACTATTTTAAATAAAACAGAATCAAATATCACAGTAGATTTAAATGAACCATTGGAAGCAGAATTGTTCGATGAATACGATCCAATTCAATCCCCCAATTTTAATAGTTTTAATGCCACAAAAGTAAAATTTGATATTTCTAAAGTTCGTACTGAACATATGAATTCAGAAGAACGGCAAACAATGTTAAAACTAATAAGAGAATATTCCGATATTTTTCATGTAGACGGTAATAAATTAACATTTACCAGTAAAATAAAACATGAGATAAAAACGACTGACGAGTTACCGGTGTACACTAGATCGTATAGGTACCCTGAGGTACATCGTAAGGAAGTTCAAAAACAGATTCAAAGTATGTTGGATCAAAATATTATAAGGCCTTCGACCTCACCATGGAGTTCAAGTATCTGGGTTGTAAGTAAAAAACCCGATGCCTCTGGACAACAAAAATGGCGGATAGTTGTCGATTATAGGAAACTGAATGATAAAACTATAGGCGACAGATATCCCCTACCAAATATTACGACCCTGCTTGACAAGCTAGGACGATGTCAATATTTTTCAACGCTTGATTTAGCGTCGGGTTTTCACCAGATTCAAATTGCAGAAAAGGACATACCCAAAACTGCATTTAATACGGAAAATGGCCATTATGAGTTCTTGCGCATGCCCTTTGGACTCAGAAATGCGCCAGCGACTTTCCAAAGAATAATGGATAATATCCTACGTGGAATACAAAATGAATCCTGTTTAGTCTATCTAGACGATATTATAATTTTCAGTACTAGTTTGCAAGAACATATAACCCGCTTAAAAGAAGTATTTGATAGATTAAGAAATTCAAATTTTAAATTACAGTTGGATAAATGTGAATTCTTAAGAAAGGAGGTAACATATTTAGGCCACATTGTTACCCCTGAAGGTGTAAAACCAAATCCTGAAAAAATAATCGCTATTAAAAAATATCCGATTCCCAAAAATACAACTGAAATTAAAGGATTCTTAGGACTTTTGGGCTATTACAGAAAATTTATTCAAAATTTCTCAAAAATTACTTTACCGCTAACTAAACGTTTAAAGAAAGGAGCTGTGATTAATATTACAGATCCGGACTATGTAGAGTGTTTCGAACTTTGCAAAACACTTTTAATTAACGAACCTATCCTGCAATATCCTGATTTTTCGCAGCCGTTGATTCTGTCTACGGATGCAAGTAATTTTGCAATAGGGGCTGTTTTAAGCCAAGGAAAAATCGGCAGCGACTTACCAATTGCTTATGCTAGCCGAACTTTAAATAAATCAGAGATTTCTTACTCCACTATTGAGAAAGAAATGCTCGCTATCGTATGGGCAGTAAAATACTTCCGGTGTTATCTTTTTGGAAAAAAGTTCCGGATATATACTGACGCAAAAGCTCTTCAGTGGTTGTTCTCTTTGAAGGAGCCCAACTCTAAACTTGTTAGGTGGCGTCTAAAACTTGCTGAATACGATTACGAAATAGTATATAAAAAGGGTACTCTTAATAAAAATTGCGACGCCTTATCTAGAATACAATTAAATTTAAATGAAACCGAAAATCAGCCAGGTACTTCAAAAGCTCTACTCGACTATATAGATGATCTTAATAAGGACCTTGAAAATAACGACAATTCGGAATCATTAATAGCCGAAGTCGGAAATTTCGAGAATTTAGAAAATGATCAATTAGATGATAACGCTACCGTACATTCTAACCTAGAAAACCCTATAATAGGCATCCCAATTGTAGATTGTCCTGTAAATTTTGGAAAAAATCAAATTATTATTTCCGAAGTAAATTTTTCTCCAGCTCAACCTACAATAATTAAACTTTTCGAAAATAAGCAAAGAATACTTGTTCAATTTTCCAAAAATGATTTTGAAAATGAAGTTATTAAATTTCTTAAAGAATTTGTTGTGCCAAAAGTAAAATATCACTTATATTTTGAAGACCCGCTCTACGAAAAATTTAGTGTTGTAGTTCAGACATTTTTTAAAAATTCACTAATGAATATGATCAAATGTTCGAAAAAATTAATAGATATCGATCCAAGCGATATCACTGATATTATTCAAAATTATCACGAGGGAAAAACTAATCATAGAGGATTAGATGAGACCGAAACTCGAATAAAAAACCTTTATTATTGGCCTAACCAAAGAAAATCAATACAAACCTATATTAACAAATGTGAAATTTGTCAGTTAACCAAATATGAGAGAAATCCAATTAAACCTACTTTTAATATTACTCCAACCGCTGTAAAACCATTTCAAATTTTACACATGGATAGCATAACTTTAGAAGGATCAAAGTTTTTAACAATTATAGATTCTTTTTCTAAATATGGCCAATTGTACAAAATGAACTCTGCCGAAGGGCTAGAAACTGTAAATAACTTAATAAAATTTTTCACCCATCACTGTATCCCGGATGAAATAATTTCGGACAATGGTACGGAACTAAAAAATTCATTGGTAAAAGAACTTTTGGAATTACATAAAATTAAAATTCACTTTGTTACGTCACAGCATCCAGAATCTAATGGAATAGCTGAAAGGTTTCACTCTTCTATAATAGAACATCTTCGATTATTAAATAATCAAGATGAATATAAAAATGAACCCATAGAGCAAAAGGTAAATTATGCAATTTTAGCTTATATTAATTCGGTTCATTCAGTTACAAAACTAAAACCGTTTGAAATTATAACGGGCCATTTAGGCAACGATTCCCCTTTTAATATTGAAATTGAGCAAAAATTATTAAACGATTATATTTCAAAACATAAAGAAAAAATTAAACTTATTTATTCAAACATAAACGAAAAAATTCAAAATATGAAAGAAAAAGTTATAGAAAAAGCTAACAAAAATCGAGAAGAATTGCCTAAAGATATACCTACTAGAGTATTTGTTCGTAATAAACAAAAACAAGGCAAGACAAAAAATAAGTATCAAGCCGAAAACATTAAAACAATAAATAAAAATAAAAAGACAGCCAAAATTATTCCTAGACACGGAAATACCGCTGAAGATATTCACCTATCTAATATTAAGAGACCTAGAAAAAAAACTTATGCTTTTACTTCAGATTCCTCGCAATTGGACAAGGAATAGAAATCAAAATTATAACCCAAAATTTAGGATTACTCCCAATTAATTTAGGACCGGCAAAATCAACTTAAAATGCAATACTCTGTAAGTCACGAAACAAAATTTTAGAAATTAAAAATATTATTGAATTTCAAGTGAATTTCGAAAAAGATTTGCTTAATCAGCTACTAATAATATATAATTCATTATTAAATACTATACAGGATATTGAAAATCCAATAACATTCTGCAAATTAAGAACGTTACCAGTATTATAAAATCCAAAGAATTATTCATAGAACTTACAAAAATTTCAAATCACTATTTGAACTTAAATATGAAAATATTTTAGATTTTGCATCATTAAAGATAGTTGTAAAATAACGGAAAATAATATTCAATACTTCTTATCAATTCCTATTAATTTTGAAAAACAATTTAAACTATATTATTTATCACCCATACCTACAAATACGAGTCAGAATTTGTAACAATAATTCCTAATACCAAATTTCTGTTAAAATCAAATGATAATTTTATAAAGCCTCTAAATGATATTTGTACGTCTGGTAAAATATATCATATTCCAAGTGTTTGGACAATCGCCCTGTATATTGCTATAATATTAATTTTTATCCATTTTATCTTAAAACGTCGACAAACTATTTGTAAAGGAAATACCAAAAATCAAAGCACTGAGGAAAATCCAGATGAAGCAAAAATGCGACTTCCGGAGTAAGCCAACTTTTAGCAGGGAGGTGTTACACGGAAAAAAAATTGTAGAACAAATTTCTACAATTGTAGATATTTTCTCTACAATAAATAGTACATATAGGGACAGGGACAATTTGTAGTAAAAATTTCCAAATATTTGTGGAGAATGTATTGTAGAGTTATTATCTACAATATTTAGTAAAAATATCCAAATGCATCATAAGAATTGTTCTACAAATTGTTATAATTTTTGCTATTCATTTTATGAATTTATATTAAAAATGTATTGCGTTTTATGAAAATAAATACGAAAATTTTACACAATAAATAGTAAAAATTCATACAAATTGTAGTATTTTTTAATAAAATTTGTAGTAGTATTCCATAATTATTATAATTATAACCTAGAAAAAAATGTTCCTTAATAAAATATTCAATTTATTGTTTTAATATAAAAGATACAAATTCTTAATTACATTATGTAATAAATAACAGTAATAATAGCGCCCTCAGTCTCAGTTGGCTTTTCTGCACCTGAAAAATATGAAATAAAAAATAATACCAATTGAACTGTTCATACCCTTAAAACGGGGATATTTATCACCTTTACACTGATTTGGATATTAAATGACTAAGTCAGATAACTAACAAAAATGAGAAAGTAGGTATGTCACAATTTAGACAAAAAAATATCATTGAACTTGGCACAAAATTCGTTCGTTGGGCACAACATTCGATCGTTGGCCACAACTATTTTTATAAAATAATCTACTAAGGTTATTTAAATTAGTTATCTAAAGGTAAATTATTCAGAAACAATATTAAATGTACTTACCACCAATAGAATTTATTATTAAAATTTTCTCAAACGCATCGGTGCTTATAATATAATAATGTGTTATAGGTACTCGTATATGTACCATGCTTTGTTATGTGAACATGGCGAACGGTTACTGCTGTCTGGCCGTTTATGATCGACGTCAGAAAACGTTGGCCAATAGCAGAATTTTGTTTTGTTCACATGACTAAGAATTTCTACAATATTGTAGAATATTTTTCAACAAAATTGAATGTTTATTATAAGAAGGGATGTAAAGTATTACTATTTTTTGTAGAGAAAATTACTATTTTTTGTAGAGATAATTATTAATATTTGTACAAATTTTTACAGAAGTTAGTAGTAGTAATTACGATAATTGTAATAAATTTCTACTTCTACAAACAATAGTAAAATATACTAAACATTGTGGACTTCTTTCCTATTGTTGTAGCATTTTATTCGACAATTCAATTGCTACAATAATTAATAGTTTTTAACTATAAATTGTAGAAAAAATTTCTACAAATTGTTAAGTATTTTTCTACAAGTTTACTACTACAACATTGTAGTAAAATTTTCTAGTCACATTTTTTTCCGTGTATAGTGTACAATATCAAGAAGCGTCAAGAACATTAACCTTTGCTTCCCATAGATACAAGTGTCAGTTTGCTTAATAGACATTTTATAGTTTATTCACATTTGCACTTTTATAACATATTGTTTTATTTAATTTTAATTACATTCAGTCTAGAATCCGATTTTGTTCATTAAACACCTTTATTTTATAACACAGTTTTAATTTGAAATAAATTATTTTTTAAAAACTACCTTACGGCATTTTTGAATTTAAGTTGCATCTATTTAAAAAGAAAACAAAGTTATTCTTTAAATGACCTTGAAGGTCACAAGCAAAAGAAAAACAAAGAGCGACATTTTGTAAACTTTATGAATTCAAGTTAGTTACTTTAACTTGAAACTTTTTTTGCTAAATTTGCAGAATGCATAGTTAGAGCCTCTAAACTAAAATCTGGGACAACCTACGTAGTGGATTGGTATTATTTATCGATTCTTCACAAGAATAACTTATTTTTTTAAATATTTTATCTAAATAACTAAAAAGTATACCGACAAATGTCACTGAATAATTTAAAATTAAAAAAAAAAGAATAGTCGGCCAGATAATAAATATGAGCTACGATTGGAGTATTTCATACCCCTTTCTAGAATGAATATGAAATTATTATCCGTATCGCCAACTTATTCATTCTGTAGTTCATGCACGCAGTATATAGACAAATAATAAATTCGTCCTGCTCCTTTTTTCGAAGTGTTTATATTTTTTGATGATTCATCTAAAAATACCGCAAAGAAAAACGTAATATTCCATCGCTTTTGTATTAGTGTTAATGCTGAAAGAACTTAACTTAACGATAAGCGATAAACTACCCATTTGTGGTGAGTTTTGCCCACATAACACTCTAATATTTATTCCCAGAGTGAACCGAGGCTGGTACGCTGAAATTAAAAAACATTTGTTTGCTTTTGCAGACAATTTATCGTCAGAAATTTATCAGTTTCTAACACAAAGAGTAAAAGAAGTAACTACTACTATTTGTGGTTTTTATTATCAGTTCTAGAAGTAGGAGTTCAGCGTAAAACGCTATGCAGACTTTTGATAAATTCTTTTCCGTTGAAAAGGAGTTTTAGGCCGCAATAGATCTTCTACATGTACAGGGCCGTTTCTTGTGGGTTTGCAGGTTGTGTCATCGTTAAATTTATTTACCAAATTATTGTCACCATCAGCTAAAAGAAAAATTAATAAAGGAAAAAATTATACACAAAATATGTTCCACAAAATTTATTTTAGCAATTAATTGTTTACCGGTTTCGGCCCAAGGGCCCAAATGCCATTGATACTACGTCACGGTGACGTATTGTGATGCGGAGGTGTGGCTTTTACGAATTTAATATATCAACTGATCGAAAACAGCGCGCGAAAATAAATTTTAATGTGATCATTTCCATCACATTCCGTACCACCTTACGTCTTGCGCGAACTTGACGAAATTTCGTTTGGCCTCTGAAACTTTTGTATCATGATTTTCAGGCCCTAAAACAAATAAAATTATAGTCGGTTTAAAAAGGACATAAGATTTTTTGAATGAAAATTCGTATGCTTGAAAATAAGAGCAATTTCAACTTTATAGGGAATATATTTACTTGATTTTTACTTTCCTGGTATACTTGAAAGAACGTGAAAGCCTATAGAGGAGAAATTGAATGGTGGAAATGAATGCAGATTTGCCAGATCGTTGTAGACCAATTAGATACTACGAAATTTTGACAGCAAATGACACGGTGACAGACATTAATATTATATGATACTGTAATTTATATACAAACTTTGCATTTATTTTATATCGAGTTGGAGTTTTTATTAATAGAATTTTGACATTTCAATGTGCATTTTAAAATTCCTATGGTTTATTAAGAATAATATAAATGCATGTTGTAAATTGTCTTTTTTTCATAATTATCAATCTCTAAGCAATTTCAAAACATCCAACATCCCGGTTTGAAAATACCTAAATATATGTCATTAAAACTCTACAACCATCTTCCTAATCATGAGTCTAAACAAATTAATAAATTCTGTGAAATAATTATTATTGGAAAAGGGGGAATATTTGTCTGACTCCATCTCACCGAGATGTATCTTCCATAATATATGCCATATAAAGTTATAACGGACCAAATAGAAGAGCTGGACGTGGCAGGTATGATTTATATCTACACTAACGGTTTTGAAACAAAACAAGGCTCGGAATGTGGAATATGGCTGCATGACAAAACAGCGCAAGCCAAAATGGCGCAGGACAAAATAGCGCAGACAAAATAGCGCAGAACAAAAGAGCGCAAATACAAAATATCGCAAGGGCAAAAAAGCGCAAGACGAAATAGCGCAAGTATAGGGTGTCAAAATGAAAAGTAGCATGTTTTTGGTTACGGTGAATTTTAAATAGGAGGTTTTTAAAAAACACCCTCATAGGTAATAAATAATTTCTGTGTCACTGAAGCAAAACTTATAGCGAAATAACACATATCAGCAAAAACCGCACGTTTCTACGATTTGTTTAAAAGTTATAAGCTCTGAAAATGGGCCACTTTTCATTGGGACACCCTATACTGTATTATAATTAAAATAAAAAAAAACATAAATTAATGTACTAACTTAGGCGGCCTGAAACCATCGCATGTTACTTTTAAAAAAATGACAAAATTAGAAAAATTAAAAATAAAATAGTAACTTATTTACCTAACCTGTGCGCTATTTTGTCCTGCGCTATTTTGTCCTTGCGCTCTTTTGTCTGCCCTATTTTATCCTGCCCCATTTTGTCCTGCGCTATTTTTTCATGGAGCTCTGAAATATATACCAAATACTCTAACCTAAACATAAAATGGATTGTTGGCAATAGTGCCAGTGTAATTTAAACCGAGCTCACTGGGATTCTAATAGCAGCAAAAAAATATATCAGAAATAATATAACAGAAAAAAACATGCTCATCTATACAGATAACAGACAAGCCCTACTTAAACTGAAAAGACTACGAATTTACTCAGGGATAGTACTAGAATGTAACGAAGCTTTGGCAAAAGTATCCATCAACAATGTCGTCACCTTAAGATGCTCGAAAAATAAGATAGGACCTTCGAGCATATATCCTCTACGATTGCTCAACACCCTTATTCATTAGAAGATTTGTGTTTGAGAGTTTTGACTAACACCGGCCGATAGAAACCGAGAAGCACTTCTCGGTGACGTTGTCAACTACATCAAATATGTAGGCTGAAGGATTTACAATGGACCTAGTGAGGCCTAAATGCCATGGGACAACTCACCCTACACACTTTATAGATACAGATACTTTTCTGATACTACTTTTGTATTTAAAAAAAGTTGCTCTGTATCACTTATATTTGTCAATATTTCCTTCTATTTATTATTATTATTGTTATTATTATTTGCCGTGGATCACAGGTGTAATTTACAGATGATTGATGCTGCCATTTGACTTACGTGTGTATGCTTAATATTTGTAGTATTTTAGCATTGCCTCTTCCTAGTATTACACATGTCTTAAGAGATAAATAAATTAATATTATTGTTTTCGTAGCCAAATCTATTTTTAATAGAAAATCACACAAACATAATAAAATACCTCAAAAAAAAAACTAACAAACAGCATAAATGAAGTTATGGATATATTTTAATTTTGTTGATTTTGTTTAAATTTTGATAACCACCAACAAACGGCGCATGCATGTAAATTGAATTCTCTCGTTATTTCCGTTTTCTGTACCAAAAAGTAGGATCTCTACTAATTTTGGTGAATTCGATTTCAAGATACGAATTTTTATGAGAAAGGAGAAAGTGAAATTTTTCTCTCGATATTTATGTCTTCCCAATTTTAAGCATAGGCACCCACGATATTAACAATTCAATTCGTTCTTAAAGGATAGAAAAAAAATTGTGTTCCAAAAAAAAAATTCGCTTATTTTAGTATAAAGGGAACAGTGTAAAACAGATTAACCTCTCATTTATTGTGCGACAACGTTCATTTTTAAAATATCATTTTCAATATCGATTTTATATTTTATCAGGCATATTCTCGTCAGTGGCAGTCATATTCCTTTGCAAAGGCCCAGTTTATACGTATCGTATATATAGGGTGTTTCAGAATAAAGTAGCGCAAACAGGTACTTGTAGATCTTAACTATTTAATAAGAGAAGCTAAATTTTATTTTTCTGTAAAAGTCCTAATCTTCATTCTACAGGGTGAGAAAGTGAATTTCATGAATATATAATTTTCTAAATATCTTCCTTTGCGGTAAATATTTTGAGTTAAAAATATGTATATGTTAGTTAATCGTCATTATTTGTTAACAGACTTTATTTGGCGTAGAATCAAGGGTTATGAAAACAATTTTCATCCAATCTTTTTGAACACTATATTTGTCACAAAAAGAGACTCTTGGTTGATCTCTATAGAACATTCCATTTCCGAGATTTTTTAGTTTTATTTTTACTCAAACATGAAATCTATGTACATTATGAAATTCAAAAAATTCGTATTTTCATTAAGGCGATTACAGCGCCCCTTATAATTTTCAAAAAAGTAATTTTCTTAAAAAATTAAAATTTTGGCAAAATAAATTAAGCAATAATATCTAGCATATGCATATATTTTAAAATTTTAATTCCTTTAAGTTTCCAAGAAAAAAATCAAAGGGCTTTAATTTTGAAATATAATGAAAATAAATGCGTTCCTCAACAGCACTGTTCCTAATGTCTTGTTAATAATTTTTTTAAAATTCGCCAAAATTAGTGGATAAAACGCCTCGTTAAGTGCTATCTTCTGGTGTAAATCTTTGCAAGAAACGAATGATGAGAAAACAGCACTTAACGAGGCGTTTTAGCCACTAATTTTAAAAAATCATTAACAAGAGATTAATAGCTCAAATTTTGGGATTATATTAAGAATATCGCTGTTGTGGAATGCATTTATTTTCATTACGAGATTTCAAAATTTAAAGCTCTTTGATTTTTTTCTCGAAAACTGAAAAGATTTAAAACATTATAATATATATGCATTATGCATATCTAGATAATATTACCTTATTTATTTTGCCTAAATTTAAATTTTTCAACAAAATTACTTTTTGAAATATCCAAAAATTATAAGGGATGCTGTATTTACCTTAAGGGAAGATTTTATAATTAATATTAAAAGGTCCTTAACTAATGTGACCATTTAGTATGTAAAATATTTTCCCATTAGATAATAGACTAAAACGCAAAAACTCGGAAATGTAGTGTTCTACAGAGATCAACCAAAAGTCCCTTTTTTATGATAAATTACGTAAGGAATAATTATTAATCTTAACTTAAGATAAAATCTTTACGGTGAGGGAAGATTTTTAGAAAAATATGTATTTATGAAATTAATTTTATCACCCTGTAGAATGAAAATTGAGACGTTCACAGGAAAATTATATTAAGCTTTTCTTAAGGAGGTCCTTTCGCCACCAATGTTAAATAAAAAATATTAGATTATGACTAAAATTAATTTTTTTCTAATAGTAGATGTCCTTATTTATCTAATAGTGAACTTTTAACTATACCTTACCGTGCAAATTTTTGAGAAAAATTTTTTTTAAAATGTGTGTGTTTGTACAGTGTCTTATGAGAAAGTAAGACTTCAACAACAATTTTCGAATTATAATTAATTTTACTATTATTTATTGATTAGATGGAGTAGAAAAAAACTAAAAATAGGGTTTTTGAAATATTTAGGTTTTGTTTTTTACAATAAAATATATAGGTTACCGTGGAATTTATTGAGAAATTATTATTAAAAAATCACAAAAAATTTTCAACTAGGTTACTTGAAAATTTTTTGTGATTTTTTAATATTAATTTCACAATAAGTTCCACGGTTTACTATATATATTTTATTGTATAAAACAAAATCTAAATATTTCAAAAACCTTATTTTTAGTTTTTTTCTAGTCCATCTAATCAATAAATAATAGTATAATTCGAGAATTGTTGTTGAGGACTTACTTTCTCGTGAGGCACTGTACAAATACACACATTTAAAAAAAAATTCTCAAAAATTTGCAAGGTAAGGTATAGTTAAAAATTCAGTATTAGATAAATAAGGACTTCAACTATTAGAAAAAAATTAATTTTAGTCATAATCTAATAACTTTTTTTTTAACATTTGAGGCGAGAGGTGTGGCGAAAGGACCTCCTTAATAATTAGTTAATATCTACAATTCTCCGAGTTTACGGTACTTTATTCTAAAACACCCTTTATACACGTCATTTACCATTTACTCCATCACAAGCAGATTCAGGACCGAGGGATTGGTCTTGCCAGCACTGTATGCATATTGTAACGTTTGTTTAATTTATTTATAGTTTATTTATTTAAAACACTTTATTTATAATTTATTGTTAACGTACTAATTAATTTATATAATACTTAGGCACTAACTCACAATTCTAATTAATTTATTTCAATTTGTCTTTACTGTCCAACACTTAAATTCAATCTTATCTTCCGTCGACAAACTCGCGCTATTTATATAAAGCCAGATACAAAGACTAGAATCCTCTGTGCTTTCCAGCACGATCGAAAACTACCTCTCTATGACTCATACGCCGCAGAGGGATCTATCCGGTAGCTTCTCGAAGCGGTGCATTTGTCTCTATATGCTAGACTGTACAGTTACAGCGAGAGAGCTGCGTCATATTGATACCTACTCAATCATACACATACGTGTATTTTATATAGGTTTTTAGGCTTATACAAAAAAATATGAAAAATATTTATTTAAATAATGCCATTTTTGAAGTTCCTATTTTAAAAAACCTATACTCCATAAAATCTAAAACACGTCATTATTTTTTTATGCTCAGTAGCTGTAATTCGCATTTTCATGTTTCTAACTTCAAAGAACAAAGTCTTTCATACAAAGTTGAAATTTTCAAAAATCCTTTCTTAGCCGATGCTTACGTTATAAAATAAATGTTCCAAATTTCAGCTTTCTAGACTTGGCTGTGCGTTGATAGATCAGTCAGTCAGTCAGTCAGGACAAACGATTTTATTTTATAAATTTAGATCCATTACCGTTCAGTAAACCCACTCGAGAACACCGCTGAGTATAAGCAAATTCTAAATTCCTTGCCAGAACAACGTCCCTGAAACGGAAGGAAAAATGTTCCTGCAATTCGTTGAATGAGGCTTTAGTACGGTCAATTAGGAGAGCTTTTAACAGATTAGCTGCTTTTAGGGAAAAGCTAAGGACGCTTTCTTTTTGTTTCCTTACGAGCCATGCCTCATACGAAAAATAAGTACTTCTCGTTTTTCAACGTAAGTAGTGTTCATCTCCAAAAATATGAGGTCTTACAAACAGTAAATATGTTTCTTTCTGCTGCGCAATATGAGAAAAAAATAATTGTAGCTCGTTTTAAACATGATTGCGAGCGATCCATTCTTTAATTTAATTTGATGGAAAGACGCATTGTGTGGCACTTTTTATTTCATATTCTTTTGTGAGGGTAATGAAATCATTTTGCACTTCCAAGGACAAATTTCGTCCCGAATAACAATGTGGCTTCTTTTTCATTTTTCTTTTTCCTTGTAAATTAGGCCATTAGATAAGTTACTGCGAATTTATCTCACAACTTGGTGAACAATAAATTATTAAAATAATGGTACATACCTATGTGTATCACAAAAATATAGATGATACAAATAGTGTATTTTGTAAATGCTTTCTATTTTTTTTCTTATTCTAAATATTCCTGTTTTGTAAAAATAGGTGGTATTTTTAAAAAATAGGAATATTTTGAACAAAAAAAAAATAGAGAACATTTACATAATATTATTATAATAATAATATAATAATAATATCGTTTATTCAACACACATTACAGTTAGCAATATTAGTAATATAATAATTTAAAATCTAATCATTAATTTGATGTTTGAACACACATTAGGCCTTTTCCTTTGCATCGAAAGTGTAGCACTGAGCTGCGTCACTTCTGAAAATATCGTTCCATCCATACAATTTGTATATATGGAACGATATTTTCAGAATTGGTGTAGCCCAGTGCTACACTTTCGATGCAAAGGAAAAGACCTAGTGTAACCCACTTAAATCCCTTAGGGATGCACGTGGGTGGCTGAGTATTTATTTTACATTTTAATGACTGTACCTAGTTATACTTTGAATTGTTTACTTATTTTAATTTGGATACGTGTTGTAAAAATATTCAATTTTAAACATTAAAATATATTGAATGAACTGAACTAAAATAACAATAATTATAAAAATTAGAAATAATAATAATGAATACTAGCAAAAATATATTATATAATAAATATAATAATAAATATAATATTAATAATAATCATAATATTAATAATAATAATAATAATAATAAATAATAATTGTCAAGTAACAATAACTATGATAACAATAACAATGACAATAATAACCATAACAATAATCTTAGAAATAACAATAATTATTATTATAAAATAGAACCTAGCAGTTACAGGGTTCTGTGATTTAGCTTAAAAACATTTATATATAATATGATAATTGAATCAATTATTTTACTATAATTTAATTAAATAATTCCCAAAAATAATTAATGTCTGTATTTAGAATAAATTTTTATTTTTATAATAAATTTATCGAGTTTATAGTTGTTAAATAAGTTCTATACATATCCGGAAGAAGATTGAAGATTTTCCTACTTAAATAAACGTAATGTCTTTGACCAATACTTTTATTAATTTGGGGAATTTGTACAAGACCTTTTTGTTTACTTCTGGTGTAATAGGTGTGTTTGATTCCACAGAGGAATTGTTTATGTTTGTAAGTATAAATAATAACGGTGTATATATAAAGATTTCAAATATTAAATATTTTTATCTCTTCACATAGTAAGTCGACGGGAATAGTATATTACATTACGAGTGTGGAAAGTGACATTTTTCACACGAGTGGGAAATATTGTCGCACGAGGCGCAAGCCGAGTGCGACTATCACATGAGTGTGAAAAATCATCTTTCACACAAGTGATGTACAATATTTTTCCTACGACCACAAAATAATGTTATCAAAAAAATGTAAAACCAAGGTTATTATTACTATAATAATTAAAAAGTATTTAAAAAAATAATCAACAATAATCGTATTTATTCAATTTTCATATTTTCTAAACAAAAAAAAACTAAAAAAAAAATTAAAAAACAAAAAAAAAAATTCTGCCCCGCCAGGATTTGAACGCGGTCGAAAAATGGCAAAGTTGATAAGTTCGACGTCCTAACCACCTGAGCTAATAGCCCTTGTGTCAATTGAATGATCTAATCGGTTATGTATTTAACCAGAATAAAGAGCAAACATTATTTTAAAATTATTTTAATAATAATTGTTAAAGATAAATATCTAGGATCTAATTTACAACAATTTCAATAATTTAACAATCATATCGATTTTAGTATTAATATGGACATTACATAGATCAAAATAGAAATTAGGTGTTTAATATTTTGTGACAACTACTGCGGAAAGTAACATATTCTCACTCGGGTGGAAAGTAAATTCTTATTCATACGCGTGTGATATAGGGCACTTTCCATAGGACCATATAGTGTGATTTGTGTCACTTTCCTAAGTGGTCGTAAGAAAACGAATATTTTTGTTATGTATGATTTTTAAAATTCTTTTTTGTAAAATATCTAATTTTTATATATAATTTTTTGTTGTAGCTCCCAAGACATTGCATATTGAATACGACTTTGGACCAAAGCGAAGTATATTATTCTAAGATGAGTTATGCTTAAAAATTTTTTTAGTATTTAAATTTGAATAATAGTAATCTGAGAGTGTTAGTGACATTATCAATATGCTTGTCCCATCACAAAAGTGAATCAATATTAACTCCCAGAAATTTTAAATTATTTTTCATTTTTAAACATGAAGAGGTATGGTTATATTTTAATTCAATTGTTTTGTATGCAGGCAAATTGCTTTCATAGCTTGTAAAAGGAAGAAAAAAAGTTTTGTCGAAATTAATTATTGTTTATGCTTAAACCAATCCATTATATATGTAATATCTGTTTCTACTTTTTGTTTTAAGTCGTTTCAGCTTCAAATATTATTGCTGTATCGTCCGCAAAGCTAATGATTTGTCCCTGTGAATGAATTGAAAATAAATCGTTTATATATAATGAAAAAAGATTAGGCCCAAGTATAGTTCCCTGTGGCACTCCAAATTTTAAAGTTCTCGATCCACTTATTTCTGACTTAATTTTAACGACTTGCTGAGGATCAAACAGATAATTTTCAAATAGATCTAACGTTTTACCCCATTTCCCTATTTCCTCCAAAACATCTTATAACTGTCTATGACTGGCAGTGTCAAATGCCTTGGCTAGGTCCAGGAATACACATAAACATGGTTTTTTCTTATCTACTGATATATAAATCTTTTTGGTCAGTTCTGCAATGGCGTCGTTAGTGGATAAACCTGTTCGAAAGCCAAACAGAGACTGGGAAATCATGTCATATTTTTTAAGATAATCAGTTAATCTTTTATTTAAAACTTTTTTAAATATCTTTGCATAGGAAGTTATTAATGAGATAGGGCGATAATTGGTTGGTAAAGATTTGTCTCCTTTTTTGAACACCGGAATAATAGATGCATTTTTGAATTGAATTGGTAGTAGTTTGTAAGAAGGGGAGTAATCTCATCTGCCATAGCTTTAACGGTTTCAATCTTAACGCCGTCAATGCCAGGAGATTTTCTATTTTTTAACGATTCTATAGTTTTTTTTTATTTCGATCTCTGATTTAGGCATTAAAAAAATGAATTTTTTAGTCTTTTTCTTTTTAGGAAGGGAGAGTTTGGCTTTGTTATTTTTTCCGCTAGTTTTTCGCCAACATTGGAAAAAAATTGTTGAATTCATTTCAAATAAGTTTGTAACTAGTTAAAATTTGATTGTTTTCTGATTGGATTTTATCAATATCTTGTTTTTTATTACCACTATTTCCATAGAGTTGATTTACTACTTTCCATAGACCGTGAGAGCTGTTTTTATTTTCTTCAATTAGCTTCTGGTAAAATATTTTTTTAGCGTGTCTTATCAAATTATCAGTAATTGTTCTATAATTTCGGTATGTTGCCGTTTTTATTGAGTTATTTTTATCGAATCAAGAAATTCCGTAATCCGTAACGAAAAAAAACCTAACACCCCCCACTCCGACCGGCACAGCGGGCGGCGTTAAACAATATTACCTTCTCATTTATTCAATAAAAGAAAATCGAAAAAAAAAATCGAAAAATAAAAGAAACTCGAAAAAAAAAATCGAAAAATCGAAAAATCGAAAAATCGAAAAATCGAAAAATCGAAAAATCGAAAAATCGAAAAATCGAAAAATCGAAAAATCGAAAAATCGAAAAATCGAAAAATCGAAAAATCGAAAAATCGAAAAATCGAAAAATCGAAAAATCGAAAAATCGAAAAATCGAAAAATCGAAAAATCGAAAAATCGAAAAATCGAAAAATCGAATAAATAATTATAATTGCATAAGTTGATAAAAAATGCCATGCAATAGCTTTACCGCGGCAGTCCTCGATTGCCACAAGTATTTTTTACGTACCGAATAGATGATACAAATCTTCATACTAAACGAGTTATTTAAGTAAATTCTGGATACTGATAAACATAGATATTACAACAAAAATAATTAAGGTCCGTATTTATAAACAGAACTCGGCTGAGTCGGACTTGGGTAAGTCGTCCTTGAACTAAAATTGAAGATCGGTTACAACGTCTCCAAAGTTCCAGGTGGTTCCTGTATTACACTGGAATTTAGAGATGGATATTAGCAAATAACTGTTAAGTACCCTTACGGATTTGTTACTGCCCATCTCTAAATTCACGCGATATAACCGAACTTCGATTTTAGTTCAAGGATGATTTACCCGACTCAGCTGAGTTCTGTTTATAAATACGGACCTAAATTATGATATCTGATGAAGTAACCTTTATAACTGCTATACACTCTTTTGTTTGTAGTAGTTAAAGTGACCCAGGGGTCCAGCAACCAACCGAAAGATCATTTTATGTAATCACCGATTTTGAACATAAACCCAACGTCTATAATATTACTTATCTTATTATCTAGCACAACTTGCCATAAATTACGAAGTTGTGAAACAACAGCAATTAATTCACTTATATGTGGCCGAGACGGAACTCACTGTGAAATAGAAGATCTTTACAATAACAGGCATACCGACCTTTCAAATCCGTTGAGATATATTCCTTTCAACTATTCTGGAGTGATAAATCTCTAAAAAACTTCTAATTTTTGTCTATTTTCAATGGACATAAAGGTGGAGAATTGACTTTCCATTAGTTAGTAGCAGCGAAACTAAGAGTAAATTATTATTGAAATCATCAAATAATATCACTTATAATTAATTAGTCTTTGCACTTATTTTAATGATTTACAAATATCGTAAATTTGTAAAATTAAATCATGTAATAAAGTAATTTATTTTAACTTTTCAAAAATGCTTGCTTTCTTTGCGTTGCTAATCTCGTATATTAGTGGAAACTTACCTTATAGTCTAGGTAGAAATACCAAAAAGGCCGTTAAAATTACACAATTTTCTCAAAAAAAATTAAAACGTTCTACTCAAATCTCTAATGACAACTTCTAGACAGCGTTGCCGCAGCATTAAAAGGCATGTGCTAAATAGAAAGGAGAAGATATTCTTCAAAGCTCCAGAAGTTAGGAAAAATAAGTCCACTATAGAATAAAAACGATAAGAGAACTGTGAGACTGTTCACAAAGGAAGATGGGACAGGATAATTAAAAAAATTACTAAATTCTTCTCTAATTTACTCTCCAAGCAATTTGTACTAGATTTATAAAAATGTACTGAATTCATTACATTTGTATCAAAACGGCAACGCTGAAGATACGGTCAATTTTTACGCACACAATAAAGCGAGACATGCGCACAGTGTTGACGTCTGGACAAAAATTTCTCGTTTGGGTGATAATTGTCCAACTGAAATTATTCGAACTTTTTCAACTTTTAATCTGACCCGAAATATAACATTTAATTTTTCTTACTTTTGTAGAATAACAACGAAAAGGCAAAAGAATACCACTGCAGGTAGAGCGTTTATTTATATACTAGACTATGGGGGAAATCCATATTACTTTCGGGAAATCCCCTAATTCGATTATGCTACACATAATAGAATAGTAGTTTGTGCAACAAGAGTGGATATGATGGCTATATCGCACGAAGACGAAATTTGAGCACGACGCCGTAGACGGAGTGCGATGTGGACAATCCACTCGAGTTGCACAGTATATTTTTTCTACAATCCACTAACGAAAATTTACAAATAAAAAAAATATTTTAGGTTATTAAGACAAAATTACTAATTTTAAAATAATTTATGACTTTTAATAATTTTTAAAACTAAAAAAATATTTAATTTAAAAGTCCCCAGCCGAAGCTCGAACTTGGGTTTCTTGAGTGGAAGTCAGATACTCTCACCACCCATTCACCGGCATATTTGGGATTTTCTTTTTTTTTTAATACTTGTAATTGAATTGACTTGACTTGAACATAGAGTTTTATTAAAATTAACAAATTATTTATAATTATAGTATAAATAAAAATAGAAATGCTAATTATTTATCGATTCTACACAAAAAAAAAAAATAAGTAATTTTAATGTATATTTAAGTTCAATAACTAAAAAATATAATGACAATTAGTTTGACAGAACTGTCACTTATTTAAAATTTTGGAAAAATCCGCCAACAGTCGAACCGGTTATTTTTTTAAACCCATTTTATATCCTCTGAAACACATTTCAAAATACTTTTATTGCCCTCCAAACGCTTTAAAAAATTTTTTTCTTACCTTAAAACTTTAAAATGTGTCCTCTAATTTCGATGTTGAAAAAAATTTGAACTACATAATTTTGATTAATTTCTTGTTATAGAAACTGCTAAATAATAATACTAGACCATCCATAAAGCAATAAACCATTCCAAATTTTTTCATAAACAGTTTATTTTCTTAATTTACGACCAGGTTAAAGTTCATCAAAATGATCTAATTTTCATTAACATTGACATTGCAGTGTGACATGTGTCTAAAAGAAATACAATGTTGCCATATCAATTATTACATAGCAATGGTCATTTTTACCTATGCCCTGTGTTGTACCAGGCCAACGAATTGACTTCAGTACTAGGAAAAAATTATATAAAACTAACGATTTAAAAAATACCCATATCAAGATCTTCTTCCTCTAATTAAAAAAAAAATATTGATATTTAGCCGCCCCTACAACAAGAAATCAGTGAGAATGGGTTTATTTCACATTCGTTTTTATGATGGAGACCCGACAAAAAATGTAAGGATTTTAAGGGTAAAAAAAAAAATGTTTAGTGTCAGTGGACCCCAAAATTGTTCTGTATAGTGTGTTTCAAAGTGTCTAGAAAACTTTCTATAATATTTCAATAGTTATATCCGCCGTTCGAGTGTATAATAGCAAAATTTTAAAAATAATAGTCGTCAGGTGACCAAAATATGAACTGTGATTGGTGGATTTCATTTTTTTGCAGAGTTCTCACTACATCGAATGGATATAAAATATATTCGTTCAGTTAATGACAATACTATACTTTTTCGTTTTGTAATCTGTGCGTAGATAAGCTAATATCCATGTGGGTGTAGGAAAAATATATATTTTTTATTTTAAATGATTTTATAGTTTCAAACATTTATATTATTATAAGATATACGTCCATTTTGTAGAACATTGAATTATCCAAAAAATACTTAATTTGTCCGATGGTGCACAAAATTTATTCGATGGTACACGAAATTATCCAAAAATTGGATAATTATCCGGACATTGGCAAAACTGGCTAAGATAATAAACAGACTCACTGTCTACACTCTACACACTGTCTACACAGAAGCAAGGCGAAGATTTTCTTCGCTCTCTTGCATGTAAAAATTCTGTATTGGAGCCAGCAACATCGGCCAATGGAAAATATATTAAACGGCAGGGACGGCTTTCCAGATTATTATTGGAACAAGTAAAACAAAAGGAGCCGTATGAAAGTTATAAATAGACGTGGAATAAATTATTTTTTTATTAAACCTATGTTACGTGAAATTAATTTTAAATTTATTTTTAACAACAACAACTCCATAACCCCTCGTAACACAACATCTGTATGCTTGCCCTATCATTGTTACCATTATCGATTTTTACAATGCATCATTCGCGCATGACCTGCTAATATCGGCGCATAGCCCAGCGATTCTTTCAGCCACGAGTTTATATAAAACCTAAAATGGTGGATTGGTTCTTTCTTTCTGGTGTTTAAAGTTAAAAGGTACTAGCGTGCCGATAAATTTAATAAAATGAATTGCTAGTAGTTATCTTTCTCTTAATTTGTGTTTATTAAGTGTGAACGTTGGGATAATTGTCAGGTAAATGTTTTTCTTTTATTCCCATTTTGCTGGATTTCGTTGCAAAACCGAAGCTCCGCCATGTGCTTTTTTTTATTACCACCATGCTGGAAAAAGCCGGTTTCTATATTTAATTTCATTTTATATAGATTATAGCTACCCTAACTAATAATATTTTTTTAAGCTTTCTTATATGTATCTATTAATATAAATGTGTTATCATTGAATTACTTTGATATATACGCGGGGAGGCAACTAAATAATTGAATTACAAGTCATTTTGGAAATACAGTTTAAACGGAAATGCATGGCTCCTAACTTATTTTTGCCTTATAAATATGTTATATTCTGTTTAGATAATGTAACTTTAATATTTGTCGTGATATTTTATCATTTTGTTCAGATGACGTAACTTTAATATTTGTCGTGATATTTTATATTCTGATGTAACTTTGATATTCATTCCGTTTATGCATAAATCCGTTAGATTTCCAAACTGGCATGTATATGTACTTTTACACACGGTACTCAGGTTCTTTTATTTCTAAACCTGTAGTGGCTCCTCCCAGTATCCAAGAAGCCTCCAAGAAGTACTCCTCCCAGTATCCAAGAAGCCTCCAAGAAGTACTCCTCCCAGTATCCAAGAAGCCTCCAAGAAGTACTCCTCCCAGTATCCAAGAAGCCTCCAAGAAGTACTCCTCCCAGTATCCAAGAAGTACTCCTCCAAGTATCCATGAAGAATACTCTATACCTTCAAATATTGTCTCCAACAAGAAGAGGCTATCTACCGTTAAGTACTGTCTTTACTGTCTCAAAGAAGAAGTACTGTCTCCAAGAAGTACTCTACCTCCAAGGACCGTCTCTAAGAAGAAGCTCTAAAACGTATTAAGAAGCTCCAAAGTCCTCCAGGAAGCTCCTAGTTGCCTCTAGCTATAAAAAGGAAAGTACCGTATCTACGTACCAAAATACCACCATCTATCAGTATCGTCAGTAAATTTTATCAATCATTCATTCAACTCATTCACTATTTAATTTGTAAAATTAATCTTTCAATTTTTTTAATAAATGTATTAAATTTTCTGTTTCTTTTATTTGCCACAACTCTTACAGATAACTTTAAGTACCCAGAGACAGACTCAATTAAACAGGACATTTAAAATCAGAAGTTTTCCAAGTTACTGAAAAACTTGGTGGCGCTCAACTTTTTTTTGTCGTTGCTTTACTTTAATATCTTTCATTTTATCTTAAAGTAGATCTTGGCCCCGCGAACAGGTCAAGCTACTCTAATTTTATTTGTCCTGGTCAATTTTTTGAATCCACACATGTCAACAATTTGAGCTAAATTACTTATTAAATAATTAACAACATAGAAATCTAGAAAAAAAAGGTAACACCTAGTATAGGTTTATAACATAATTATATTATAGAAATTGGTCTCCCCTTGTATTGGGAGCTGTAGCCCTATATCACTTACAGACAAGTTGCCACTGAGTCTCTAGTAGCTACAAAACATGCACCTAAAAAGTACAAATATATACGATTTGGCATTTACAAAATTTGAAAAATAATTACATAATGTTTTCAAAACAAGTTACGAAAAATTGAACTTTATACAGGGTGTTAAAAAAAATGTGTCACAAAATGACATGGTGAATAGTATGACCCAAAATAAGCAGAAAAGTCTTAATAAATATATGACCGCAAATTAACGGTTTCGGAGATACGGAGGACCATTTTGTGTTTATAACAATTTTTTATTATTATAAAAAAACAATGATATTTATAAACAATCAATAACAACATAGAGTTAAATGAGATGTTCAAATTGCCCTCCCTCCATTTCAATGCATTGCCATTTGCACGACCGTACATAAAATGCATGTCAGCTAATTCAATATTAATGTAAACAGGCATAACGAAAATTTATAAAATTATTCACCCACAACAAAATAATAACTGCAAATAGTATCTATGAAAAAACATCGGTAGACTCCGATAAGAAAAGCAAGTTTTTGAGAATGTTGGTTGTTATACAAAAATAATATTCTGTTTGTTTGGTATATGGAGAATGGCCTTCTAGCAAGCTGAGTCGGTTATTCTTCATATTACTGTCAACAATATATATGTGTATTTTTAAGACCGATTGAAACCAATAACATCCAGT